>PVKS010020570.1:16608-29563 GCA_004027875.1 Aplodontia rufa | reverse complement strand
ACACACTGACACTCACACACTCATATATTCACACATACACACACACACTCATACACACAATCACACATACACAGAGATGCACACATACACACACAGACACACACACACATATTCACACAGAGACACACACACATTCACACATACACACACTCACCCAGACACACACTCACACACACACGCTCACACACACTCACACACATATTCACACACTCATACATACACACACTCCCACTCACCCACACATGCTCACACATACACACTCGTACATATACACACACTCACACTCACACACACTCTCATACACACACTCACACTGACACTCATATACTCACATTCACACATATTCACACTCATACACACAGACACACACATACACACTCATGCACATACACATATACACATACACACACACTCACATACACTCATCCACCCATGCACAGACACACACATCACTCACACTCACACGCACTCTCTGTCTTAATCACATGCTGCAGGAGGTGGGAGCAAGATTTCCCATCTCCAGCCACCCGGAAGTTGTGAGCAGTTGGTGGGATCGGGATTCCCCCCGTGGGGCTCAGGAGGCGCGTTTCGGGGTGCAGTTGGGTGAGCCCCACCCTTCCTGGATGTTTTGAGGCAGCCGAGTCAGGGAGAGGTTTCTGGAGCAGAGCAGGAGACTGAGTCCAGCCAGTCCACCCACGTGTCTGACCTCTCCCTCTCTCCTACCCATAGAGGCGCAAAGGGCAGGGCGTACGCTGAAGGAAAGAGAGAGGGAGGGGAGAAAGGAAAACAAGAAGGACGTAAAAATAGCCCCATTCAGAGACTGCTGGCACACGGGTCCTCCCGACGACGACCTGCTCCTCAGACCAGCAGGGACTTTGCAGGCTAAATACCAGCTCCCCCGAGAGCAGCCGGGAGCCAGCGCCCCTCCCGGGTACCCCCTCCCTCGCCTGAGCCTCGTGGCCGCGCTGTCCTCCCAGCGTCATCCTCTCCCTGGCCAGTGCCTGCCGAGCCCTCACGCTGTCCCCTGCCCAGACCTCGGCTCCCTAGCCCTTCACCAGGAGCCTCGCCTTGACCACCCGCCCAGGGTCACAGGGCCCACTCTGAACCCTGGTTGTTACCATGAGACCACCGACCCCCGAGCTCAGTGTGCACGGTGCTCCGCAGCCCACCGCGGACACTGACCTCTGCCCCAGGGAGGCAGCTCGGGACCTTTGTCAGCTTGGCCAGCCTGCAGCCTGCACTTCCCCGTCCCACGTGAACACCGTCCCCTCCCTGCGTCTCCTGTCTCTGATTCACATGGTTATTCCCTGTCCCTGCTGTTCTTCAACAGAAGTGTGCTTAGTAAGCACTCCCCAGGGTCAGCTTGTGCTTAGTACTTACCCAGGATCGGCTTGTGCTTAGTAAGTACTCACCCAGGGTCAGCATGTGCTTAGTAAGTACCCAGGATCGTCTTGTGCTTAGTAAGTACTCACCCAGGATCGTCTTGTGCTTAGTAAGTACTCACCCAGGATCATCTTGTGCTTAGTAAGTACTCACCCAGGATCATCTTGTGCTTAGTAAGTACTCACCCAGGATCATCTTGTGCTTAGTAAGTACTCACCCAGGGTCATCTTGTGCTTAGTAAGTACTCACCCAGGGTCCTCTTGTGCTTAGTAAGTACTCACCCAGGGTCATCTTGTGCTTAGTAAGTACACACCCAGGATCATCTTGTGCTTAGTAAGTACTCACACAGGATCAGCTTATGCTTAGTAAGTACTCACCCAGGGTCAGCTTGTGCTTTTAGGTACTTACCCAGCATCTGCTTGTGGTTAGTAAGTACTTACCCAGTGTCTGCTGGGTGCCAGGACCACTTCAAGGGCTGCAGTTAGCAGCAGCGACCATAGCCCAGGTAGGCTTGTGTGTTCTGAGAGAAGAGAGGAAATGTAACACAGAAGGGTGCTGGGGAGGCGGAACTGGGTGGTGATAGTGCTGTAAAAAACAAGCAAAATGAGCCACAGTGTTGGAGACAGACCCTTGGGAGGATGGGGGCATCTTAGGGAGGTTAGAAGAGGCCTGGTTTTTTTCCTTTCAAATTTTAAAACATGGTAAAATACACATAATTATCTTCACCATTTTTTAATTTTTAAGAGAGAAAGAATGAGAAAGAAGGGGTGAGCCTTACTTATTTTTCCATCTGGTCTTTGTTTTTCCTCCGCTCAGTGTGCTCGTGGTGCTGGGGTGGAACCCGGGCGCTCCCTCGTGCCAGGCACGCGCTCTGCGGCTGAGCCCCCTCCAGCCCCGTCTTCACCCTTTTTAAGCACACAGTTGTTGTTTTTTTTTTTATTTTGTTTTAAGAGAGGACAGTGAGAGAGAGAAAATCCATTTTTATTGAGTTTTTCTCGTGGCTTTCGTTGCTCCAACACTTCATTGTGTGCGAGGAGCTGGGGTTGGAACCTGCGTGCCTGCGCATGCTGGGCAAGTGCCGTCACCGCAGAGCCACCGCTGCAGCCCCATTAAGCATCCAGTTTTAGTCCACACTGTTGTACAGCCGTCCCCACCGTCCACCTCCAGGACTCTTCATCTTCCCAGATTCAACAAGTCCCCAACGCCCTTCCCTAGTCCCTGCTAGCCCTTCACTTTCTTTCCCAGGAGTCTGAGCAGTCTGAGGGCTCCACGTGAGTGCTCTTGCACGGTTCATGCTTTTATTCCACTTTGGCATAGATAACGTCAAGGTTCATCCACGTGGCAAAACGTCCTTCCTTTTGAGGGCTGAGTAATATTCCCTTGTGTGGACAGGCCACCTTTTGCTTCTGTGTTCACCCACTGGGGCCCTCGGGCTGCTACCCAGCCCAGTGATCGTGAATAATGCTGCTGTGACCTTTTGAAAATAAATCCAGGGATCTTACGATTGCTCTATTTTAAATTCTTGTTTTGAAGAGCCGCCGCACCGTTCCCCTCGGTAGCTCTCTCTTCTTACCCTCTCCTCCCCTGGCACAAAGGTTGCTCCAATCTCGTTTCCTTTTAGAAGCAGAAGGACCCTGGAGCAGGTGCTGGAGAGCAGGGGGGAGCCAGGTGGGCCCGGCCCTAGGAACAGAGCACTCTAGACACAGAAAGTGCGGAGGCTGGATGGCGGGGTGGGCTTCGTGAGCTGGGGGCCCGGAAGGTCGATGCAGCGGAGCTGAAGGGCTGGAGGCTTCCGGACCCCCACTCTCCCAGCTCCCTTGAAGCTGCCGTTCCCTCCGCAGGCCTTCCCCACCCTCCACGCTGCTCCACCGCGCCACGCGGCCCCGTCTCGCCCAAGTCTCAGCCCTCAAGCTTCTCTGCCCTCCTGGGTCCTTGGGGCCCCACGGACACCTCAAACCCGGTACATCCCGGACTGAGCCCATCCGCTCCCTCCCGCCTCCCAGATTTGCCCTCCGTTCATATTTTCCACTCTGGATAGCAACACCAGAGTTTGAAGGCCGGACTCGCTGGCTGTCTGTCCTTTGCTGTGACATCTTAATCACGGACCAAATGAAGGCAAAAGAACGCCCAGGCCTTTGACCAAGCAGCCTGAACGATACAAAAACGAGTTCTGCTTTGTTTTCCTTCCAAAACGCACCCCAGGACCCGTGCATGTGACGTTTCCTCCACCCCAGCACCATGCCTTTGCGTCACCAGCTCCAGGGTTAAATGTCCCCGCCCCAGACAGCTTCCTGGCAGAGGGATCTCCTTGTTTCTCTGATTGTTCGCACAGCGTTCACCTGAACAGCCTGGGTTTGTCCTGTTCACAGTCCCATCCTCGCCAGCTGGCACGTTCCGAGCGCTTTCCCTCAGTGTCCTCAAATAAACAAAGTGGACGGAAGCGTTAGCCGCGATCCCCGCTCCTAGGAGGGAACCAACGTCAACTCCTGACCGTGCCATAAAGTGGAAACGCGTGCTTGGCCCTGCGTAACTTGCTGTGCCCGGTACGCAGTGGAGCCAGGAGGCCAGCCTGCCTTGTGTGTGTCCCCTGCCGCTCCCCGGCTCCCCGGCAACCATGCGGAGGACGCCGCCTTCCGCAGTCACCCAAGGGACATTCAAGGACAGAGTGGGAGGGGCCTAGAGGCTCGGGAAGGAGTCCCGCCTGCGTGTCCCACACACCTGGTCCAGAATCTCAGAGGCTGTCACACGGGGACAGCGAGGAGCCCCTGTCCCTCAGCTTGTTCTGTGGCCCAGCTTCCTCTGCTCAGTCTCACACGGGCCCCTGACCCCAGTTATCGGGGATCTGGGTCACGCGGTCACGCTCACCCTCTCCTTCCCCTTCCTGGTGTCCTCACAGTTGCTCGGTGTACTCAACAGCCTCGCTGCTCAGGGACCCCCAGGCAGATCAGCAGCACCAGCCGCACCTGGGAGCCTGTTAGAAACACCACATCCCAGGCCCCACCCCAGGCTCGCCCCGTCACTCGATGCCAGGGTCCCCGGTGACTCGATCGGCGCCCCAGTCTGTACGTCAGACATCCAGCCTGGATGAGCACTGTCCCATGCCCTTAGCTCGTGGGGCAGCCAGAGCGGAAGCTAGAACGGTGCCCAGCCTCAGGGGAGCTGCAGAGTGGAAGTCAGCTCCCGGGGTCACCTTGAAACTCTGCGTGTGTGTTTCACGCACTTCTCTGAACGCTGCATCTCAGATAAGAACACAGAGGCTGTGCCTGGATTGGAATGGCAGAGTGCACAGCTGTGTCACTGAACCTGAGCTGGGGACGCATCAAAGGGTCAAGTCAGGGCAAGCAGAGGGCCTCCAGGAGGCAGGGAGGCAGGGAGGCCAGCTCTCCTAGGAGGAGGTCTGCAACGGGCGGGAACAGACCAAGGATGCCGCCCAGTCTCTCACTGGCTTTTCGGAGGCATGGCTGGATCAAAATGAGATGGAAGGACAGGGACACTGAGCTGTAGGAACCACGTGGGAGCCCCTTCCTGTCACTCAACACTGGGAACTTGCTAGTCATGATCTTGGCCCCTCTCTTAGGATCCCCCAGGGTGTGGGAACGGAAAGGGACACTTAGAGATCATTTGGTTTGTAAGTGTGGCGAGAATGTTCAGCACAAGATCTGACCTCTTTGTGTCCATCCATGAGTGAATGGGTAAAGAAAATTTGAGATGCACACACACAGTGGAATATTACTCAGCCTTTAAAAAGGAAACCCTGCCGTTTGCAATGATGTGGATGAATGTGGAGGACCTAATGCTAAGTGCAGGAGGGCGGGCACAGGACAAGCACTGTGTTGATTCCATCTTCGAGAAGGATCTGGAATAGTCCAACCCACAGAAGCAGGGAGTAGGGTGGTGGTTGTCAGGGCTGGGCAAGGGGAGCCGCTGCTCAGCGTGCGCAGGCACAGGTGAGTGGGAGAGCTCGGGCTTTACGGGAAGAAAGCTCACGCGCATCGCTGGGGGCTTGCTCAGGGGGCTCAGCAATTCTGAAGCAAGTGGGGCGCAGAAGCTGGGTTGCTGGGGCCTCAGACATGGGCTGCTTCTGCAGATTCATTATAAGCCGGAGCCGCGGATTCTCCCCCAAGTCGAAAGCTGTCCAGGTGGCTGGGCCAAGCCCACACACTCCAGCCCGTCTTCAGGACCCAGGCGGGTGCGCAGGAGCTGGGAGCTAAGCACCCGCTGCAGGAGGCCGTGGGGCCTCCCTTTGGTGGTCTCTTCCTCCCTCCCTCCTCCTTGGCAGCTGCTTACTCCCTTTGCCATCCTCCTCCCACTCTATTGCCACCAGAACACAGGTGACAGCTGTCTCTCCCTGTCTCCGAGGGCTGCAGCAGGCTCCGGCTGTCCTGGGGAAGGACGGTGTGGGGCACAGAGGCACCTGAGGCAGAGTCCTCGAGGCTGGTGCCCTGCCCTGTGGCAGCTGAGCATGTCCCCATCTCCAGGGGTGACTCCCGAGCTCGCGGCAGCCCCACCCTCACCACTCAGAAGATTTGCCCTGGGCTGGGAGCGGCCAGAGCAGAGCCCTCCTTCCCTCCTGGATCTGGATTTTGTGCTAGGTGGGCTGCGTGGCAGAGGTAGGCACACAGGGAGCACAGACGGGGTGCCCTCCTCAGGCTTAGCATGTGATCTAGAGACACTTACGGAGACCCTCAGGGAATCCTGGGCACTGGGAACTACCCGAGCAAAAAAGATCTATAGTAGGGAAAAAGAGGATGCACTTAAGATAACACAGCAGTGGCCAGGAACACTGGCCACGCCTGTAATCCCGGCAACTCGGGAGGCCGAGGCAGGAGGATCACAGGTTCAAGGCCAGCCTCAGCCACTTAGCAAAGCCCTAAGCAACTTCGCGAGACCCTGTCTCAAAACAAATTGAGAAGGGGCTCGGGACGTGGCTCAGCAGTTGAGCTCCCCTGTGTTCAATCCATGGTACCAAAAAAAAAGAAGAAGAAGAAGAGGAGGAGGAGGAGGAGGAGGAGGAAGAGGAAGAAAAGAAGGAAGAAGAAGAAAGAAGAAGAAGAAGAAGAAGAAGTCACCGTCAGCCTCTGCACTGAACCTATTGGAATTATTGCCTTGGTCAGCTCCATGAGGGCCATCAGACCACATGTTGGAAACCGATGTTCTAGAGGGAGGCTAAGCCACCCCATGTTACAGCTGGAAAAGCTGAGGCACAGAGTCAGGGCCCGCACTGCCGACTCCTCCGCTGTAACCCTGAGCTTCCCCGGAGGAAGGACATCCTCCCCCTACCTGCCCTGGTCACAGGTCAGCCAAGTGTTGGCCCGGCCAGTTGTTCAGGCCCCCACCCCCACGCTCCTGGGAGGAACCCTGTTCCCAGAAGTCCTTCCCTGGACACCACGGTCAACCGTGGAGTTCATTTCCTGGTTAAACAAACATCTCTATTAAATGGCCCGGTTGGGGACCGCCCAGAAGCAGCTTCTGACGAGAGCCTCGGGCACCGGGCCTGCCAGGCCTCTCCTTGGCCGTCCGGAGAAGACACATCCATCATCGGCACAGTCCCTGCGGCTGGCCTGCCGTGCGTCCCACCCAGAGTCTGCCCGTCTGGCCGGGAGGGACGTGCAGGACGGCCGAGCCCGACCCTTCCCGAAGGCGCCCGGGCAGCCCGAGAGGCTAACAATGCCAGGACGATAACTGCAGGAGCTCGGGCAGGGCGTGGGCACTTCCCCGCCTCACCCCGTCTCATCCTCCCAGCCCCGGGTTCCCCATGAGGCACCGAGGCCCGGGCGCACAGCTGCTGCTGGGCGGTGGGGGCGAGGAATCGGGGATCCTGACTCCCAGCAGCGTGGCCACGTCCTAAGAGTCAGGAACCAGAAGGACAGGGTCCAGTCCCTCCAGGAACGCTGGACCCCAGGGCCACCCTATGCTGCATGGGTAAAAAGCAGGTGTTTCCTAAAGACCCCACCATCTGCTGCGAGCTGGTGCCCTGCTTTCAATACAGATCGACCCCAACTTCAATGATGTCACTTAGAGTTTGCAACTTGCAGCAGGTTTGTGGGGGCGTTGGATGCAACTCGATGTTGTTTGGGGACAGGGTCTCACTGTGTTGCCCAGGGGGTCTTGACCCACTGCTGGGCCCGAGCCGTCCTGCAACTCAGCCTCGCAGGTAGCTGGGGCCACAGGTGCCCCACCAGTCCTGGCTTCGGTGCATTTTGGACCTGTGATTCCTTTGAATTTGGCTGCATTTATCAAGGCAAAAGCCCCCCTGGGCTGGGGAAGTGGCTCAGGGGTACAGCGCTGGCCTGGCATGCGTGAGACTCCATAGATTGAGGAGCATCTGTACTTACTGGGTGCCAGGTGCCCAAACAAGGCCCTGGACACTGGAGCTGGACCACTGGTTCATTTTTATCAAGAGAGAAGGACAGTGAGAGAGAGAGAGAGACAGAATCAATTTCTATTGAGTGTTTCTCGTGGCTTTCGCAGCTCTGACACTCAGTTGTGTACGTGGGCTTGAACCCATGTACTTGGCGCAAGCTGGGCAAGCGCCCAGCCACCCCTCAGCCCCCAGACCACTGGTTTTTTAATTGTCATTGTTGTGGTTCATTTGTTTTGTTTTGTTTTTGGCACCAGTGATCGAACCCAGGGGTGCTGAACCACTGAGCCGCATCCCCAGCCCTTTTTATTTTTTTATTTTGAGACTGGGCCTCACTAAGTTGCTGAGGCTGGCTTTGAACCTGCGATCCTCCTGCCTCAGCCTCACAAATTGCTGTGACTGTAGGCTTGCATCTCTGCACCCTGATGACTGCTGGGCTTGAATCTTGGTTCTGCCGCGTAGCAGGCGGAGGACCGGTCTCTACCTCAGGGTCCCGGGTGGCAGGAGGCTCGTGCAAACAGCTCGGAACTGTGCTCGGCACAGGGAAATCTTGAGCGTGTGCTTCCTAGTACTCTATTAAGGAGGTCTCATTATCATTTCTGTTCCTGTTTTATGGATAAAGTTCAGAGAAGAGAAATAACTTGCCTGAGTAGATAAGGGTAGGAAGGGGTGGAGTCCAGGATTTGGACCCAGATTTTCTGACCCCAGAGCAGGGGCGGTTGGTGTCATCCTACACGACGGGCAAATTTCTGGTCCCTCCGAGGTTGGAAGTTGTCTTGACTTCCTCCCTCATTCTGTAGGGGCATAAACTGAGCTTCAGGTCCGTCCTCTTTTCCGTAATTCTCTGTGGAAACTTTGCCATAGGGTCTCATAAGCTATTTGCATGGGTCCATGCTTTTTTTTTTTTCTTCCTTTGGTACCAGGATTGATCTCAGAGGTGCTCTACCACTGAGCCACATCCCAGTCCCTCTTTTCTTTTCTTTGTTTTTTTTTTTTTTTGAGACATGGTCTCACTAAGTTGCTGAGGCTGGCCTCAAACTTGTGATCCTCCTGCCTCAGCCTCCAAAGCTGCTGGGATTACAGGCGTGTGCATCCCCAGCTCCAAGCAGTAGTCTTACAGAGGTGAAATTGCGCCCTTGCCCTCCGGGACAGACATAATCGTCTCATAGCAGTGACAGTACAAGGGTATTCAGCACGTGTCCTGAGGTAACCTAGCTGCAGGGAGGGGATCCAGAGAGGCTGCTTGGAGGAGGTGATACCATGGGATGGGCAGGAGCCAGCCGGGAGCTAAGCAGGAAGGATGCCGAGTAAGCAGCTTCTGTCAAAGCAAGGGGTAAGAGAGACCCCAGCACAGAGGCCACAGGGCCTGGAGGGCAAGGCCATGGTGTCACCATAGGGGCCACTACATGTCTGCTAGGCACTTGCTCAGCCGTCTGTTCACATCCACACATGCGGGGATGTCACCCGCTGAAGATGACACGATGAGAGGGACAGGTCGCGAATCCCTTGGACAACATGGCAGCCTCCTCTGGGGCCTCCCTTCTCCTGCCCCCCAATGGATGCCAGCCCACTGCTGACCGCTCTGTCTCCTCCTGCAGGTGGAAGGACAGTCCCGAGCCCTTGTCATCGCGCAGGAACTGCTGTCTTCAGAGAAAGCGTGAGTCCCCCAAGCAGCTGCCCGGGGCCTTGAGCTTGTCAGCAGAACCTCCCCGCCCCCAGCCTCCGCAGGGTGGGAGCTCAGCAGCCTCAACCCTCTTCCCCCGCAGGTTCCTGCAGACGCTGCAGCACCTATGCCTGGTGAGTTCATCATCTTGATCGTCCCAAGCTAATTGTCCTTTTACGAGGCTGTGACGTAAGAGGCAGAAAAGCCTGGGGGGACGGAAGCGATTTCCATTATGAGGGGCCGGAGGCCGCAGGCAGCCAAGGATTTTCAGGAAGGCTGCCTGCCGAGGGGTGTGCGGCAGGGGTGGAGGGCGCCCGCGCCAGCCCTGAGCCTCCCCGCGAGTGTTGGGGTGGCGGGGCGAGGGCCTGGAAAGGCATCGGCAGCCTTCTTAGCCCTCTTGTTGAAGACGGCAAGGGAGGGAGAGGGGATGGTCTGGGCCTTGGTATGGGTTGGTTTTGCCGGGTTGAGGGTGGACCCCAGGGCCTTGTGCGTGCTGGGTGAGCGCTGTACCCCCGAGCCACACCCTAGCCCCGTGCGTGCATCTGACGTTTAGGCCTCGTGGACAAGGTGACGCATCTGTGCCGTGACCGAGAGGTCCAGGGAAGCACAGCACCAGGGACAGCACCTGGGCTGGTGGCAGTGTCATCCTTTGGACACACAGAGGAAAGGAAGCCAGGCCCAGATGTCAGGCACGACCACCTTCACAGCTCATATAAGATTTTCACGCTGGGTGCGCGGTGCACGCCTGTAATCCCAGGGACTCGGGAGGCTGAGGCAGGAGGATCGCAAAAGCCAGCAACTTAGCAAGGGCCTAAGCAACTTAGTGAGACCCTGTGTCAAAATAAAAATACAAAGGTCTGGGGATGTGACTCAGTGGTTAAGCGGCCCTGGGTTCAATCCAGGTAGAAAAGAAAAATCTGCAGACTCCTTTTGCAATCAACTCGACTGAGTTTCACAGTTTTTTGTGCCCTTACTGCCTGAGAGGAGCTGGGGATTCAAGAGACAGATTGGACCGAGCACCTCCCCTGGAGCTCGCTGGTCAGCGAAGGGGACAGATTATAATTACTGGGAGCATGCGGGAAGTGACCAACAACCATGGGGAATCTGGGCAGGCTTCCCTGAGGAGGTGACTTTAGTCCAGGTTAAGTCGTGGAGGTGGCTGTGAGGGCACAGCAAAGCATGGGAAGTGAGGGAACATGGTAGGCTGAGCCACCCTGGGCTCTCTGACGGTTCCCTGATCCTCCAAGATATCTACGCCGTTTGCCTCCACTCTGTGATTTAGCATCTGATTCTCTACGGCTTCCTGTAGTTCATTCTCTGTCTGAATGAATGTCTGAGCTCTGGGTGGTCACCCTGAACATCTCATGGGTAACTTGGCCTGCATCACATGGTGCCTGAGCCAGGATCACCACGCGATGACTGAGCCAGGATCACCATGCGGTGACTGAGCCAGGATCACCATGTGGTGACTGAGCCAGGATCACTGGGTCTCCTCTCGGTCCACTGTTCTCATGCAGGACTCTGTCCGCAGGCAGGCACCATCCCTGGGTGATTCAGAGTACCTGGCGCCTTGGTGACCCCAGCTGCGCTCCCTGCCTGCAGAGGTCATGTTGGTGTCACATCCCCTTGGGAGCAGAGGACTCATTTTTGCCCTCCAGGATGAGGACTTGGCATACATGGCTCGGCCCCAGCGCCCTCAGGGGTGGCACGCACCTGCCCCTCCCCTTCACCGGGAAGATCTGTCCAGCAAGGCGACAGAAGCACTCCCTCACTTTTCCCTCCTCTCCCGCCCGCTCCTGGGCTGGCTGCCTGTCAGAGGGTCTGGGCTCTTCTGTTTTATGACTTTGTTAAAAGCGTTTTAACTGGGAAGTTTCCATCTGTGTGTGCCCGCTTCCTGGCAGTTGGAAAGATGCTAAAGCCACCGGTGACCCACAAGCGAATCCCGACGCTGGGGCGGGGAGAAAGGGCCCACGCAAGTCTCAGCTCCAGAGCCAACCGTGGGAAACTGAGCCGAGCAGCCGCGTGGCTCTCATCAGTGCCTGTGCGGGTGGATGCGGCTGAAGTCCCTCCCCGTGACCCCGTCCTCGCCAGTACACTCAGGGACATCCGTTTCTTTTCCTTTTGATTGATCTGCATATTTTATTGGTGTCTTCGAGTTGTACGTAATGGTGGGATTTGCACACGACGTAGCAGCGACTTTTGGCCAATATCGCTTCCCCTTGCCGCTCCTCCCTCCCCGACCCTTTCCTGTGCTCCGCTGATCTTCCCCTTCCTTCAGTTTTCATGAGACCCCCAAACACGTCTTCCGTCCCCTCGCGAGCGTCCACGTATGAGAAGCATGCGACCCTTGACCTTCCGAGGCTGGCTCTCTCCACTCACATGGCGGTCTCAGGTTCCAGCCCTCTTCCTGCAGATGACCCAATTCCGCTCTCCGTGGGTGTCACCCGTGTCCCTGACCCGCTCCTCTGTTGATGGACACCCGGGCCGGGGCAGAGTTGACCTGTGAGTGGTGCTGAGTGAACGTGGCTATCTGGGTGTCGCTGCGGTGACGACTTTGACTCCCGCAGCCCCACCCTTGGGTCCACCCCTTTGTGGGAAGGTCCCTGGCGCCATCGTGGGCTTCAGAGGGAAAGGCGGCTGTGGCTTCTGCTCCCCAGTGTTTGGGATTCTACTCTGCCCATCAAACGGCCCACAGAGCTGACTCGGAGACTGCTACAAACTCTGGCCGTTCCGATTGCTTTCCAATGGTCAGGGCCCTGGTTTTGTACAGCATGTTCACTCGGGTTGGCAGGCTCCTTTTTATCTATCTATCTATTTAGAGACAGGGCTAGCGCTGTGGCTCAGCGGTTGCCCGGCATGCACGAGGACACGAGTTCAAACCCCAGCGCCAGCCATCTACACAACAAGGTCTTGGAGCAATGAAACCACATGAAAACTAAATCAAAATTGTTTCTCTCTCTCCTCTCTCTCACTGCCCCTCTCTCTTTAAAAGAGAGGGGGGGGGCAAGCACAGTAACCACCAAGCCACCGCTCCAGCCCCCAACAGGCTCCTTTTAACAAGACACCAACTATGGGTTTTATATTCTTAAACATTTCTGATAAAAGGCAAAGAAGAATGTGTGTATAAGATCATATGTGGTCCACAAAGCCTAAAATATCTATTACCTGGCCCCTAAAATAAGAGTTTCCTGACTTCTGGTTGAAGGGACTCCCTTCCGTCCTTCCCAGAACCCAGTTATAAACGCGTTCATCTGTCAGTCTCTCACCCACCATCCAGCCAGCCCTTCACCACTCATCTGTCCTTTCTTCTATCCACGCACCTAGTGACACATCTGGTGACACGCATCCCCACCAGTTTACCTACTACTCACTTCTACCCACGTCCTCCCCATCTAACCATTCATCCTTCTTTTCATCCATCCATCCGTGTATCCATCCCTGCACCCCTCTATCCACCCACCCATCCATGCATCCATCCACCCATCTCTCCACCCACCCATGCATGCATGCATCCACCCATCCATCCAGCCAGCCACCCACCCATCCAT
>PVKS010020570.1:0-16508 GCA_004027875.1 Aplodontia rufa | reverse complement strand
GCTGCATCGGGAGTCAAGGTGAGGACCAGACCAAGTCCCTCAAGTGCCAGCTAAGGGCTTGCGCTCTTCCTGGTGTACAGAGGTGGCCCCTGGATGCCGTAGATCCTTTGAGTTCTCAATCCCTCTGCTGGCAGAAGGTGAAAACTGCTCCCAGAGGAACCCGCTTGGGCTAAGGCATTGAAAGCCTCTTCAGGGGCTGGAGCGGTGGCTCAGCAGTTGAGCACTTGCCTGGCAAGCAGAAGGACCCAGGTTCAAACCCCAGCACCTCATATACAATCAAGTGGAGGAAAACATAAACCAGATGGAATAATGTTTTTAAAAAAGGCTATTCAGAAGCCAGAGGCCCTGAGGGTCCAGCCCCGTCCGCCTGCCGCCCTGGCCTCGCCTCCTTCCTCATCCACCCCAGCCGCCCCGGCCTCTGGCTTTCCTTCAGGTCCGGCCTTGCGTTCCATGGTACAGCTTCTGCCTGGCTTTGTCCCTAGCATGTCCCGCCTCCTGTCTCTCCTCATGTCTCAGCTCCAGTGTCCCCTCTTCAAACAAGTAGTGCCCCAGAACTTAGTGACATAACACAGCCATGACATGGTGCTCGCAGATCCTCTGGATCAGGCCCTTGGACAAGTCATGGTTGGGGAGCTGGTCGCCCCCATGATGTTTGGGGCCACACCTGGGAGACCAGGGACTTGATTGCCGGAGGGGGACATCACTGGAGGTGTCTTCTCTCGCACGCCTGGGAGTGATGCCGGCTGTTGTGTGGAATCCCAGCTGGGCTGTTGGCCAGAAACTCACCTGTGGCCTCTGCCTGTGGTCTCTGCATGGGCGACTTTGGGCTTCCTCACAGCATCGTGGCTGGGCGCCAAGAGTGATTGTCCCAAGAGAGAGCCGGGAGGAAATGCGTGGCACTTTTATGATCTAGGCCTTGGAAGTCACGTAGCACCATTTCCACCATCATCCATTAGTCGAGACAGGCACAGAGGTCCGCCCAAGTTCAAGGGGAGGGGACACTGTCTCTGCCACTCACTGGGAGGAGTATCAAGCTTACATTGCAAAAATATGGAGCCAGATGGGAAATAATGTGGTCACTTTTGGAAAATACAGCTTACAACAGAAGGCTCTCTAATCCATCTGTGTCTGTTAGAAATGGTGTTTGACTGCTGGTAAAAAAAACCTAATGATGATATCTTAAACAACCTAGGTGTTGATTTCTTGTTTGATATAAACCCGGAAGTAGGAGACCCCAGTCAAATCTGGCAGCTGCGCAGTGGCTGGAGTAGTTCTGCTGCATCCATTTCCAGGGTTCCTCCTGAACACAAGATGGCTGCTGCAGCTCCAACCATCACATCCACATCACAAGAAGACAGAAAGGCGGGAAAGCAAAGGCCTATACCTTCTAGCTGAGTTAGTCCTCCTGAAAATGCTTTCTGATGACCTCTTCCATCTCAGTAGGCACTCCTAGTTTCAGAGGAAGCTGAGGCAACTGGGAGTCACCTCACCAAAACTGAGTTTGACTCGGTGGCTCTGCTGCTTCTCTGTGCACTCGGGGACCTAGGCTCAAGGGGCAGCAGGGACCCGGGAAAAGCTCTTCCCATGGTGGTGAACACACAGAAACATGAGCGGCTTCCCTAGGAGTCTGGCTCACGGCAGGCACAGCAGGTGCCACGGTCAGGCCTGAAGGCCAGGGGCAGGAACAAGCGTAACCACGGGAGCAGGGAGAGGGAAGCGACGTGGCGGCCCCTCGCTGCGCTCTGCTCTGTCCCACGCCCTATTTTCTGGTTCCTCCAGCGCCTTGCGCTGTTCGAAATTCCCTCGCGTTGGCGTCTGTGGGCTTGCGAGGCACTTCCACGTGCAGCCCACACCACCTCCCAGTCGCCGTGTGATCCTTCGACCTGGGCCGGGGCGCGGCTGCTCCTCTGCACCGCATCTCGCTCCCTGCCGTTTGTCCAGTTTCTGCTTCTGTCCTTCCGCGCCGTCTTCGCCTCCCTCACTGAACTCTGAGCCCCTGATGGGAGACGCCTGGTGCACAGTTGGTGGCACAGGATGGCGCCGGGGTCCCTCCCATCAGTCCTGTCTTCACTCAGAAACAATCGTTGCCTCCCGCAGCCGCAGCCGGGCGCTGGCTACGAGAGGAGTCCCTGGCCTCCGGGACCGCGGGAAGGCGGGAAGGGAGCGGCACTGACGCAGGTGGGGGTGGCGCAGGAAGGATTCCCAGAGGAAAATGTGTCCGGCTGCCTGGCGCAGGGATCCACAGGTGCAAAGGCCCAGGCAGGAGTGGGACGTCTGGGAACTGAAGGGAACAGCCTGGCAGGGGCATTGGCACAACGGGAGCAGCAGGCCCGGTCGGAGCAGGCAGAGCCTCCCCAGCCACACGGGAGCTTGATCTGCAGGAGGCGTTGGCGATTCCAGCCAGGGGTGCTGGGGATTGGAGGGCTGGGGATTGACGGGCTGGTGGGCGGGGCCTTGCTGGCCTGGTAGAGGAGGTGTTGGGCGATTCCAGCCAGGGGTGCTGGGGATTGGAGGGCTGGGGATTGACGGGCTGGTGGGCGGGGCCTTGCTGGCCTGGTAGAGGGCTGGTGGAGGAGCGGATCTGGCTAAGCCAGGGGGACTTGGTGCACACGGTGCAGGCTCCTGGAGGGCAGGGGGCTCAGGGAGGGCTCCCACCTGCACACTGCCCGCGATGACCGTGGAGGTGTTTACCCAGGCTTCAGGAGCAGGCTGGATGAGCTGAGGGCTCTCAGGCACCCTGAGGAGGAAGGGGTGCCCTGGAGGGTGTGAGCCTGGGGACAGGTAGGTTCCGATGAAAAGACCAGAAGCCTGTCAGGAAGGACTCCGTGCCAGATGGCAGCCAAGTGGCATCGTGGACCCTCCTTGTGTGCTCTTCCCTGAAGGCACCACCCCCTTTGCCAGGTGCTGGGAGCTACCAGAAAGGGCACAGGGAAGACTCTAGCACAGAGCCAGACCTTTCAGTCCACCAGGGAGGTTGGAAACACCATCAAAAGCTGGACCTTGCCGGGCACAGTGCTGCATGCCGGTAATCCCAGAGGCTCAGGAGGCTGAGGCAGGAGGATCACAAGTTGGAGGCCAGCCTCAGCAATTTAGTGAGGCCCTAAGTAACTTAGCAGTCCTCTCTCAAAATAAAAAGTAAAAAGGGGTTTGGGATGTTGCTCAGTAGTTAAGCTCCTCTGGGTTCAATCCCTGGGCACTCCACTGTGTCCTCGGTGCCACAGAAACTGGGCACACGCAGGGTCTGGGGGAACTCTGCTGTTCCTGAATTACGAGTTCATCCATCTGATTTGGTGCGCTGTCTGATTGCCCCCTTCCCAGCCTCTGCCTCCTGCCCCAGACAGCTCTCACTGCAGTGGGTAGCGAATGTGCCCCGCGCTGGCCATGGGGGAGGAGAGAGAGGGGAGCCAGGGAGCATCTGTTGGGCCCCTGTTGTACGCTGGCTGTGTACACACGTTCTCTCAACTGCATGTAGTATGTGCTCAGTAAGTGCCAGGAGGCTGGGTGGGTCCAAACACTGACAGGTGAGTAGCCTGCCCCAGCCAGGGTGACGGGGTGCCAGGGCTGTCTGACTCCAGAGCCCCAGAAAGACACAATTGCATGAAGACTCATCCAGGTGTCAGGGGCAGGAGCGCACGAGAACAGGGAATGCGTGTGCGCTGGAGCAGCAAAACCAGGGGAGGCCTCCTGGAAGAGGGGGTGCTGAGCGGACACTGGTGGACAGAAGGACGGACGGGCCATCTGGTGAACAGGAGCTCTGGATCCGAGGGAGCATGGGGTTCAGAAGCCTCTGCAGGTGCTGGGGTCCCTCGCTGTCCCTGTTCCCCTCCTGTAGGTGGGGAGGAAATACTCTTCACCCAGTAGGAGGGACCCTCTTCCTGTCTTCCGGTTCTTTGCTGCTCTCTGGGGGATCACAGGGAGGCCAAGTTTATTTCAGAGAAGGTAACCAGCCTTGTGTCCCTTCCACCTTAAGGCTTGTCCCTCGGGCAGTGGACAGGACTCAAACATTTTTAGCTGCAGAACCTTGTCTTCCGATGACATTGGGCTCCAAAGCCCTGGTGGCTGAGCACGTAGGTGCTCTGGTTCAAGCAGGGTGGAGGCCAGAGTTGGGCTTTGCCTCCGCCTCCCTCCTTTCGCTGAGGTGAGGTTCTGCCCGCAGGCTGCTCCCTGACCCGGGCAGCAGTAGCAGCACCCTGAAGCTTTAAGACAGGAATCGCACCCAGCCCCACCCCAAACCTGCCAGTGCAACCTGTGGGCGAGGCCCAGCAATCCGTCTCCTCGCGTGCAGACCTGGAGAACCTGGGGTCGGGGAAGGAGCTGCTGAACACCAGGGAGGAGTCTAACTGGCCTCTGAGCGCAGGAGGGGCTGCGACAGGCCTGAAAGAGAGGAGTGGCAGAGGGAGGGAGAGCCACGCTTGTCCTCCCACTATTGGGGGGGTCTCTTTCTCTCTCTCTCTCGCTCTCTCTTTTTTTTGGGGGGTACCAGGGATTGAACCCAGGGGTGCTTAACCACTAAGCCACACCCCCAGCCCTTTTTATTTATTTTTAATTTTGAGACAGGGCCTCACTAAATTACTCAGCATCATAGAGGAAACACGGATTCAGCTTTTTTGGAACTTGAAAAAGAAAAAAGTTCACAGAGGTGGAAGAACGCTGAGTCCAGGCGCTGGCCAGCGTGCGGATCCCCTCTGTCCCTCTCGCACAGGCCACTCGTGCTTGTGTGGAAGTCTCCCTCTGTGGCTTTAATTTGCCTGTCCCGGATGACTAATAAAATTAAATATCTTCACTTCCGCTAATTGGCCATTCGGAAATCCTCTTTTGAAAAGTGACTTTTACTTTTTTTTTTTTTAATTGGTTTATGGGAGTTCTCCATTGGGGACAAGTCTGTTTTCAGACGGGAACTGTGACTGTCCTCCCAATCTGTGCCTTCCCTATCTGCTTATATAATCCAGCCGTTTAAAGTGGAAAGTAAAAAGACGCTTAGTGTATTCACAGAGCTGCGTGATCCTCGCCGTGATCAATTTCAGAAGACTCTCGTCACCCCCCAAATATGCCCCTAGCTCCCCTCTGTGACTCAGTCCCTTCTCCCCCCGCCGCCTCGTGCAGTCTGTGACTCCCACCTTTGCCCACTCTGCACATTTCACGTAAATACCATGTAGCTTGTGGTCTTTTGAGTTGGCTCCTTCACCTGTTCTGTTTCCGGGGTTTGCAGCACATGTCAGCACCTGCTGCGTTCTGAGGCTGAGTCATAGTCCACGGCGTGGACATACCACACTGTGTTCGTTCATTTATTGCTGGATAGATATTTTAAGACAGGCAGAATCAGCTTTCTTTCTTTTTTCATCCGGGTTCTGTTTCTCCGACACTTAGTTGTGTATGTGGTGCTGGGGTTTGAACCCGGGTCCTTGCGCATGCCAGGCAAGCGCTCCAACCCCGGAGCCGCCACTCCAGCCCCTCGTCTCACTTCTTGAGTATTCTGATCATGCTGCCGTGAGCGTCCGTGGACAGGTTCCCGTACGGATGTGTTTTCTCTCCTCTATGGCACGTGCTAGGCCCGGAGTTGCTGGGTCACAGTTGCTCTTGAACCTCTTGAAGGAGTGCCACGCTGCTTTGCAGAGTTGCTGCAGCCAGGCACAGTGATGTGTGCCCATGGTCCCCGCCACTCAGGAGGCTGGGGCAGGAGGAGACTCAGGAGGTCAGAACCCTAGTGCACTGTGCCAATCAGGGGTCCCCATTAAGCATCGGTACTGGGATTGCATCCGGGAATTCCTAGTGCATTCAAACCTGGGCCACACAGCGAGACCCATCTCCTAAAAAATAAAATAAAAGATAAAACAAAGTTATTGCCCCATTTAATATCCCACTATCGTAGTATGAGGGCTCTGATTTCTGTCTCGCACTTGTTATTGCTTGACACTTTTGCACCAGGAATTATTGGGTACAGAAATGTCACTGAGCCACATCCCCAGCCTGTTTTTATTTTGAGACAGGGTTTTGCTAAGTTGCTGAGGCTGGCTTTGAACTTGCGATCCTCCTGCCTCAGCCTCCTGAGTTCCTGAGATGACGGGTGTGCACCACTGTGCCCAACTCTTGTCCATATTTTAAAGTGACAGCCATCCTAATGAGCTGAAATGATATCGTGGGTTTTTGTTTTTGTTTTTTTGTACTGAGCATTGAACCCAGGGGTGCTTTACCACTGAGCCACATCCCTAGTCCTTTTGGTTTTTTATTTTGAGATGGGGTTTGCACTAAGTTGCTGAGGCTGGCCTTGAACTTGCGGTCCTCCTGCCTCGGCCTCCCCAGCCACTGGGATTACGGTTTCTGACTTTGCATTTTTCCCTGATGACTCATGATGGGGAGCTTCTGGTGCTTCTTGGTCATTTGTTTATCCACTTTGGAGAACTCTTCGAATCCCTTGCCAGTGTTTTTTAACTGAGTTGTTGGTCCATTATCAGATCTGATTTGCAAATATTCCCTCCCATCCTGCAGGTTGTCTTTACTCTTTCTTTTTAAGAGAGAGGGACGGTGAGAGAGAGAGAAAGAGAAACAATATTTTATTTAGTTTTTCACGTGGCTTTCGTTCCTCCAAGACTTCGTTGTGTACATGGGTGCTGCTCTTGAGAGCGACCCTTCCTACGTGTGCCTGGGCTTTCTGTGGGGATGCGGTGGACAGAACAGGGCCTGGCACCCTCGAGGCCAGTGCTCCACCCCTGAGCCACACCCGGCCCTGCTGCGTCCTCGGCCTTTTAATCATTGTTGAAATCCAGCGCATTTATGTTTTCTTGTGGATAAGGAAACATTGCCCAGCCCTAGATCACAAAAACTTCCTGCCGCCTTTTCCAGACTTGCGTAGTTTTACATTTAAGCCTTTGTCCAATTTTGATGATTCATATATGGCGTAGAGGAGTCCCGCGTCATTCTTTGGGATGTGGAGTTCCATGGCCCAGTTCCGTCTGGTGAAAAGATCATTGCTGGTGAATTTTCTTGTCACCTGTTTGGAAATCACTTGCCCATGAATACGAAGGTGTACTTCTGGATTCCCGGTCCTGTGCATTGATTTTTCTGTTGCCCTTACACCTGTACCACACAGCCTTAATTCCTGTGTCCGCGTAATGAGTGTTGAAATCAAGAAGTCTGCAGCTTTATTAAGTGAAAGGACTTCGACAGGGCTGCAGCCGTGGCTCAGTGGTTAAGGTGCTTGTCCAGCATGCGCGAGTCCACGGGTTCAAACCCCAGCACCACACACACAACTAAGGGTCAGAGCAATGAGGGCCACGTGAAGAACTCAATAAAAATTGATTCTCTCTCTCTGTCTCTCTCTCTACTGTTCTTCTCTCTTTAAAAAAACAAAAAAAAAAAAGGACCGCGATACCAGGACCGTTGTTCTGATCACAGACACAGCTGTGGAGTGCGTGGCGGGCGGGCAGCACATACCTCATGGACACGCTGGATTCAGGAGGGCGCGGAGCACTTCTGCTTTGAACGGCTTAAAACTTAAAGCTTAGGCAGGGATTATTTCTGGAGTTTTGCATTTGGTATTTTCAGACTGCAGTCTGGGAGTAACTGAAAGCCAAGCTCTGGGTGAGCGGGGTGGGTGACTGTACGTGTGTTGATATGATTTTTCCCAATTTGAGTGCCCTTATCAGTTATCTCTACTGTTCCAGTTCCAAAAATATAACATATTCCAGTCTTTTAGGAGACAATAGAGGTGATCTTGGGGGAAATGTGCTCCGGGGCTAACGGGTGAGGATTCTCTCTGCTACCTAGAGCTGTCCGAGCACACTATAGTAACAGTTGTGTGCAAGAGCTCGGACAAGGTATTTTAGGCACATTTTGTTATGCCGAAGCTGTATGAAGATTTGTTTAAGAAACCGAAGCAGACAAGGAGTTGAGGAATGGGCCAACTGGCTGCCGACTGAGGACCATTTTGAATATTCACAGTGCATGAGAACCTCCAGACCCACCTTAGATTAAGGGATTGGCTTCTGGTCTGTAGCTCTGCTGCATCGAAGTTGCTCGTGTTACACATTTGCCTTTGATTATGTTTGACCGACCCTGATGTTTCAATCTATTTTTGACAGGGAACCCTAAAAGAACAAAAATACGCTTTGAAAATTCTTTGTGGAACACTCAGGGCTATATGTAACTTCTTTCCTCCCCCTGCCCACAAACATTAAAATCTTCTCTTCGAATTAATAAAGAGTTCCACACTTGATCTTAGCCAAAAGGCCGAGAAGCGATAATAATAAAGAGTTCTTAGCATGCAAAAAAAAAAAAGTGAGTCTTCCAGTCAGGCATGGGGGCACACCTGTAATCCCAGTGACTTGGGAGGCTGAGGCAGGAGCATCACAAGTCTGAGGCCAGCCTCAGCAACCTAGTGAAACCCTAAGCAATCTAGCGAGACCCTATCTACAGATAAAATATAAAAAGGGCTGGGGATGTGGCTCAGTGCCCCAGGTTCAATCCCCAGTACCAAAAAAAAAAAAAAAAAAAAAAAAGAATAGATGTTAGTGGTAATTTTGATTATACACATTTGGGGAATGAATCATCCTGGTGGTGGCACCCTGCCTGTTGGGACCCAGTTGAGTTGGTCAGAATTAATTATAGACAAGAAACCAGTGTGCACAGCAATTGCTATGATGTTAATGCAGCTCTCTGTCTTTGTTGTCCTTCCTTCTCTCCCTCTCTTCCTTCCTCTGCCTCCCTCTCTCTTCCTCTCCTGCACCCGAGGTGCTCTCCGTCTGGGCATCTGGCCGTGGCTTCCTGTGACCCTCTCTGTCCTCTTCTGTTAAATAAACGTCCTGCAATCGTGCAGTTGACAGGCATCGTAGTTCTCCTCCGTGTCTCATGCTCTGCTGGACTTGCACACGTCCGTGTCCCCGCCTGGCGGTGTCCTGTCTAAACTGTAGCCACAGCTGCAGCGCCGCTCCTTCATCCCCAGGGGACACGTTCCACAGAGGGGCCCAAAACTGAAGACGGTGGCGGGCGCTCTGGGTGCGGGGCTTCCCCTCTGCGGCACCGCACGTCCAGTGTGGTTTGTAAATCAGCGACAGCAGCCGGCAGGAGAATAGAGCACTTGTAACCCGGTCACGGCGCGGTCTCGTGGAGAGGCAGGGGAGCAGCTGAGCAGGAGGCTCGCAGGGGCCCTGTGGTCACGCATGGAAGGGGCAGCACCTGCAGCAGGTGGCTTCGGGTGGCCAGCGTCCTCTCCTCGCTGCGTGGAGAACTTTTCGCTGGAAGGAAGCTGGACAGCTTCTCCTTGGCGAATGCAAATCGCCCGCCTCACTGCTCTTTGGTTTTGGGCCCATGATGGAGTAAGATCAGGTCACCTGAGCGTGAGGACGGGTCACACAGCAGAGCGGGTTAGCACGGAACCGAAGGGCAGCGCACACCCGGTGGAAACGCTGAACCGAGGCGGCGCTGCGCCCCAGCAGGGCGGGGCTGGCTTTCTTCCTGTGTCTGCTTTGTGTCTTCTTCTTTTTCTTTTTTTTAAGAAAGAGAGGAGAGAGTGAGAGAGAGAGAGAAACCAATTTAATTTAATTTTCCATCAGGCTTCCGTTTCCCCGACGCTTAGCCGTGTCTGTGGTGCCGGGTTTTGAACCTGGGTCCTCACCATGCCAGGCACGCGCTCCAAGCGCTCAGCCACTGCTCCAGCCCAAGATTTCAAATACGGTTCACAGCAGCGCCCAATTTAAAACTTATGACTTGTTCTTCCTGGAATTTTCTCTTTTTTTTTTTTTCCTTTTTTTTAAGAGAGAGGGACAGAGAGAGAGAGAGAGACAATTTCTTACTTAGTTTTTCACGTGGCTTTCGTTGCTCAAAAGCTTCGTTGTGTGCGTGGTGCTGGGATTCGAACCCGTGTACTCACGCCTGCCAGGCAAGCACCATAACCGCCAAGCCACTGCTCCAGCCCCTAGAATTTTTATTTTAATATTTTCAGAGCTAAGTTGGCCGTGGGAATTGGTATACCATGATGACAGCACTCTACAGCTTACCATGCAATTTTTTTTAAGAAAGAGAGGGACAGGGTGGGGGGGGGGGTCTTGGGGGTAAATCTAATTTTCAGAATTTATGTATATTATATTATTTCATTAGAAGCATGATTGTTCAACAAATAATTTCTGAATAAAATAAAGAAGAGAGGGACAGTGAGAGAGAGGGAGAGGGAGAACCAATTTTTATTTAGTTTCTCATGCAGCTTGCCTGGCTCCAACACCTGTTGTACGCGTGGTGCTGGGGTTCGAACCTGCGCCCTTGAGCTCGCCAGGCAAGCGCCGTAGCCGCTGAGCCACTGCTCCAGCCCCCACCATGCAGTTTTAATCCCCAGCTGCACAGCAGCCCTCTGCTACACGTGGAGGAACTGTTAGGCTCCTCGGCCGCTGAGATGAGGAGGACACCGAGGCTCAGAGAGGCCCCAGCGTGGCCACTGTCAGCCTCTCCTCTGTGCTCTGCTGGCTTCGCCCGAAGCGTAGATGAAGGGTGTCGATGTCCTCAACCAGCTGCTCCAGAAGAAGGGCTCCTCGCCTCTTCAGGACACAGGGACGGTTTTTCTTTCTTTTCTGTGCATGCTGGGCCTGAGAAGACCTGCAGGATCAGACACCCCATCCTAATCCTGAAGACACGCAGGGAAGAAGGTGGGGGTCCTTCCCAGTGACCCAGGACCCCAGAGCCAGCTGTGGGCAGAAATTCTTTTTCTTTTTCTTTTTTTTTTTCCTTTGGTACTGGGGATTGATCCTAGGGGTGGGTGCTTAACCACTGAGCCACATCCCTAGCTCTTTTTATTTTTATCTTGAGGCAACGTCTTGTTCAGTTGCTTAGGGTCTCGCTAAGTTGCTGAGGCCGACCTCAAACTTGTGATCCTCCTGCCTCAGCCTCCCCAGCTGCTGGAATTACAGGTGTGCACCGCACTGGCTTCAGAAATGAGTCGAGTGCATCTCCCTCTGGCTGCCCTGCTGCTGTGCAAGGAGAGCAGGTTTCCTGTGCCTCTGCTTAGGGACCACCAGCCTCAGCCCGTCCCTTCATTAGTTCACGACTCAGCCCCAAAGACCATCTGACCTCCCTGATGGGGCTGCAGGCCAGGGTGGCTGCCCTCCCTGTACCCTCTCTCTCTGGGTCCTTGGCAGAGGTCAGCACAGGATGGGACGAGCTGTTCTGGAAGCAGAGACCTTCGTAGACTCCCCATCTGCTGGCACCTGTGACACTGGGTGACCCTGCTCCGCTGTCCCTCTTCCCCTCAAACCCTCCCTCCTTCCTTCTCCCGCCCCCTCTGCTGCTCTGTCACCTGCCCTGCGGTCTCCTCTCCTCTCTCTCCCTCCTTTCCCTCTCTCAGTCCCCATCCCAACACCCTGCCCCTTCTCCTGGCCTCTCCTGTTCCTTCTACCGCTCTCTCCTCTCCTGCGCTGGATGGGGAGAAGACCAGGAAGGCTTCCTGGAGGAAGCCCAGCTCCTCCTCTCCCGGCTCCCAGCCCTTTATATAAAGGAAACCTCCTGGCTGGAAATGGAAAGCTTTCAGCGGAGGTAGTGAGTTCCCCACCTGGGAGGCAAAGGAGGCTGAGCGATCCTCCTTCCTGAGCGTCCTGGTGGTGGCCTGACCTTCCTGATTTGGCCTGGACCACATGGCCTCTGACCCCAAGGTGCTCCTAATGAGCACTTTGCTCCATAATTCAGGTTGGTTCAGGATCCACCGTGATGTTCAAACCACAGCGCAGGCCTCGTGCAAGAGGGAGTTGTTGGAAGAGAACTTTTTTCCAGAAAGGAAGAATTCTTACGTTATTATTTTAGCATATATTAAATGTAATTTTAGCGGAGTGCAGTAGCGCGTGCCTGTAATCCCAGTGACTGGGGAGGCTGAGGAAGGACAATCACAAGTTCAAAGCCCTAAGCAACCTACTGAGACCCTGTCTCAAAATAAAAAATAAAAAGGGCTGGGGCTGGGGCTCAGTGGTTGAGTGACACTGGGTTCAATCCCTGGTACCAAAGAAAAGGAACAGCCCACGATCACCAGGCGTGTGCTGGCGTTCCTGTGTGCAGGTAAGAACGCGGCGACAGACAGTCGGTCCCAAGCCTGTCCTCGTGAAGGGCAGGTCTCCGGACACAGCGGGAACGTGCCGAGGAGACTGCTCAGTCCTATCGACCTGTGGGTAACGGGCCTGCTGGGGTTTCAGGATTTCCACGCAGCTGTCATGAGGGCCTTGGATGACATGGACCAAGAGGGAAGAGACATACTGGCCAGGGAGGAGCTGAGGCAGGGCCTGAGTGAGCTCCCAGCCATCCACGATCTCCATCGAAGCATCCTGGAGGAGCTGGAAGAGAGGCTGTCCAACTGGTGAGCAGACATGGGGTTCCTGCACCCCATTTCATTGCAGCAGGGGACAGAGAGGAAGAAGATCTCCACAGACCTAGGCACAGTAGCGCACGCCTGTAATCCCAGCAGCTCAGGAGGCCGAGGCAGGAGGATTGCAAATTTGAGGCCAGTCTTAACAACTTAGCGAGACCCTGTCTCAAAATAAAAAATAAAAGGGCTGGCGGTGTGGCTGAGTGGTTAAGCACCCCGGGTTCAATCCCTGGTACCAAAAAAGAGAGTAAAGCACACTTCCATGGGAAATAGTGTCTTCATCTGACCACAGGGGAAGTTGAGGCACGGAGGTGTTAAGTCCTTAAACGCCTGTGCGAGGGTTGAGCAAGGGATGGGACTCTGACATCCTGCTCCTGACCCGCTGCGGGTCACCAGGCTGATTTCCCACTGCCCCGTCCCCCTCCCTGTCTGCAGGGAGAACCAGCAGAAGGTGGCTGACGTCTTCCTGGCCCGGGAGCAGGAGTTCGACCACCATGCTGGGCACATCCTGCAGTTTGACAGGTACCTGGGTCTGCTGGCTGAGAACTGCCTCCTCTCTCCCCGACTGGCAGCCGCCGTCCGTGAATTCGAGGTGGGTCCCACGGTCCTCAGAAGCCCTGCTGTCAAGACGGAGGGCTGGCTTCATGGAAATGAGTGGGACCTAGAGTAGTTCTGAGGTGGGGAGTGGAGGGGAAGGACCCGGCTAGAGAGGTGGCAGGCGACCCACCCACCAGGAGGGAAAACCCGGAATATCCCCATTTGGGCAAGGAATGACAACTTGGCAAATCCCAGCCACTGTGAAGGTCTCAGGGCTGTTCTCCTATGCCACTCAAAAAGCATGAAGCAGCTGGAGACGTGGTGGTGCTCAGCTGTAATCCCAATGACTCGGGAGGCTGAGGGAAGAGGATTGCAAGTTAGAGGCCAGCCTCAGCAACTTAGCAAGGCCCTGTCTCAAAAAAAAAAAAAAAGTTCAAAAAGGACTAAGGATGTAGTTTAGTGGTTAAACAAAACAACAACAACAACAACAACAAAAAAAAAACCCTGGGTTCAAGTCCCAGTACAAAAAAAGAAAAAAGAGAGAGAGAGAGAAGCATAAACTAGGCTGGGGCCCCAGCAATTAGGTAACCAATGAAATTCCCAGCACTGTCCATGAACTGGGGATCCAGTTCTCAGGCAGGAAAAGTGCTTGGCTCATGTTATTACTAATACGATAAGCAAAGTGGGATTAGCAGAGAGCCACACTGTGGAATGTGGCACCAACCTGGAGCCTAAAGGGGCCAACAGTCACAGTGGGGTTGGGCTAACCCAGGAGGGCTTCCAGGAGGAGGAGAACCTGGTTTTGAGGATGGGACAGAATCTCAGCTTGGCCGGGAGGAGTTGCAGATGGCTGTGGGCGGGGTGAGCCCGTGGCCAAGGCAGGGGTCTCTGACAGAGCTTCTCCCCACCTTTCCCGAGAGCAGCAGAGTCCGCAGGGAGGCGGGCAGAACATGAAGCACCGGCTGCTACGGGTGGTCCAGCGGCTCTTCCAGTACCAAGTGCTGCTCACAGGTGGGCTCCACAGCAGGTCGGGTGGGCTGCGGAGGTGCAGGGGTGGGTTTCCTGCCTCCCTTCCCCTGCAGGGCTGCAGCCTTCCAGGTGAGCCTTAAGGCCCCTCCAGCCACCCAGCAAACCTCAGCTTCAGCAGAGCCTTCCCCACTTCCCATCCCCTTGCACACAGACCCAGTGACACCCCACCCTCCTCGCCCCCGTGCATTTCCTGCTCCAGCCACAGAAGCCCTCCGTGGGCAGGTCAGTGGGCGTCCGCGGCCTGGGTGCTGCTGCTCCCCTCTGGCCTCTCCCACTTCCCTCCCACCTCCCCGGGCGCCCGTCTCTCCTGACAGCCGCGCTCTCTACCATTCAGTAAATGTCAGGGCAGCTCAGGGCTCAGTCCTGGGTCCTCTCCCAGGAGTCCAACCTTTCCCCACTCTGCCTGCAACACACCTGCAACCCGTCCTGGGCTCCAGAGTCCTTTACAGTCCTGCCTCTACCCTGGAGAGGGAGACAGAGACCACTCGTGCAGAGCAACACGTGTGTCCCTCCAGGTGACCACAGAAAAACACCTGTGACCCCAGCAGCTCTGGAGGCTGAGGCAGGAGGGTGGCAAGTTCAAGGCCAGGCTCAGCATCTTAGCGACGCCCCAAGCAACTTAGTGAGACCCTGTCTCAAAATCAGAAATAAAAAGAGCTGGGGCTGGAGCGGTGGCTCAGCGGTTATGGCGCTTGCCTGGCATGCGTGAGGACGCAGGTTCGAACCCCAGCACCACGTACACAATGAAGTGTCGGAGCAACGAAAGTCACATGAAAGACCAAATAAAATTGATTCTCTCTTTCTCTCTCTCTCACTGTCCCTCTCTCTTAAAATAAAATAAAATAAAATAAAATAAAATAAAATAAAAAAGGGCTGGGGATGTGGCTCAGTGGTTAAGCATCCCAGGGTTCAAAAAAGCCATGAACCAGGGCATAAAAATTCATTCCTCTACCTCCATGAACACTCTTAGAGCACCTACTATGCCCTGGGTCCCAGAGTAGTCATCTAGAAGTCTGAAGAAACTGTAAGTAGGTTAGAGGGGCAGAGGGACAGCTGTGTTGGATGCAGTGGTCGGAAAAAGCCTCTCTGAGGAGGTGGCGTTGAGCAGAGATTCCGCAAAGTAGGGACAACCGTAAGGCAAAGACCTGGAAGGGAGGGTCAGGTACCCTGCGTGGCCAGTGCAAAGGCCCTGGGGTGGGAACAAACTTGGGCGCTCAGGAAATCGCAAGAATGCCTTTGTGGCCGCATGGAATGAGCTACGTGGAGGGAACCGGGCTGGGACCTCAGTGTACAGAGCTTTGCCGAGTAGATTAAAGAGCCCCTGTGTCGCTTCGGCCTCCCTCTTGGAGACGGGGCTTTGCTTCGTGGGGTCCGTATCCCCTCGCGGCTCTTGCTGGATAGTGTGGGTGCCTGGCGATGCGGGTGGTCCTGGCATGGGGCTGCCGGGGCTGAGGCTGGGTGCCTGGTTCTTCTCTGGGGACAGAGAGGGTGGCGCTGCTGTGGATGGAGGGGCCTGACTGACTCTTGATTCCGCTTCTGCCACCAGACTATTTAAACAACCTCTGCCCGGACTCCGCTGAATACGATGACACACAGGGTAAGTCCGGGTGAACCGGAGGTGGGGGACATGGTCCCATTGCGACCCCCAACTGAAGTCTACACCAGTGCCTCAGCTCTGGGCTCGCTGTGCATGTGATGCCCCCTTCCGCTCACCACGGGGACTCCCTGGGGCGGCCGTGCCAGGTGTGAAAGCTCACCCCGCCTCCCATCTCCTCCCGATTCTGGGCTGGGCCTTGCACGGGGACCTACGCCAGTTCACATCCCGGGAAACCGAGGTCCGGAGTGGCCAAATCATGGTCAGGGCCACTTGAGGCAGGAGAGGCAGAGCTGGGGTTGGGACCTGTAGCCTTATGATACCGTAGGAAAGACAGGTGTCGCCCTGTGAGTGTCCAGCTTGGCAGGAGGGGAGGGGCAACCACCCTAGCCCCCCGCAAATGACCGGCTGTCTGCCCTGCTTCCTCCCCAGGGGCGCTGAGTCTCATCTCCAAAGTCACGGACCGCGCCAACGACAGCATGGAGCAAGGGGTAAGTCCAGCCTGTCGCCAGCATCCCTCTCCACCCTGCCTGTCCGACTGCGATCACTTACCTTGTGGGACCCTGCAGAGAGCCTTGAGTTCTGGCCCTGACAATTGCTGTGTGACCTCAGGTACCGTGGGTCCCTTTCTGGGCCTCTGGTTCACCCTTTGAGTAATGAGGGAGGCCACAGGCTTAGACAGACCTGAGGAGTAGTGTGCTGACTGTGGTCTGAGGCCACCGCATCAGGTGGCTTTTAAATGCCACACTCCTAGACTCACATGACTTGGACGTTGTCAGTTGGAGTTTCTGGGCGTAAGGTCCAGAGATGAGCGTTTCTAATGAGCAAAGGTCATGCCCTCCGAAGTCTGAGACGCGCTAGTTCACGCAAAGACACTTCTGATTCCGACCACACGTGGTCCTGCAATCGCCAGGGACGGCAAACCGTGTCCCCATCCCAGCCTCGCTCGGGTGGTTCCCATGGTCAATTTCGTCCACCTGTTCGTGGCTCCGTGAGGCTGTGTCTATGCCAGAGCTC
>PVKS010020569.1:0-36590 GCA_004027875.1 Aplodontia rufa | reverse complement strand
TTTTTCACCACTCCTTTCTGCTTTCTTGCTAAACCCTTAGTGACCTTAACCAAATTGTTGGTCTCTCTTATTGTACATAGATAATCATACTTCTGTTTCTGAAATAGTTTTTTTTCCCCCTGGGCTTACACAACAAAATGTTATTTGTTTTGATTTTCATTCTTCCGTTATTGCTGCTTATGTTTCCTTTTACGTTATACTGTCCTCTGTTTAATCACTAAATGTCAGAATTTTTACATATTTTTTAAAGAGAGAGAGAGAAAGAGGGAGAGGGGGAGAGAGAGAGAGAAAGAAAGAATCAATTTTATTTAGTTTTTCATCTGGTTTTCATTGCTCTGACACTTTGTTGTGTATGTGGTGCTGGGGTACGAACCTGCATCCTTGCGTATGCTAGGTAAGCACCGTAATTGCTGAGCCAACTCTCCAGCCCTAAATGTCAGAATTTTTAAAAGGCTCTTTCCAGGCTGGAGCGGTGGCTCAGTGGTTACAGCGCTTGCCTGGCATGCTCATGCACGTGAGTTCAAACCCCAGCACCACGTACGCAATGTGAAAAGTTAAATAAAAATTGATTCTCTCTGTGTCTCTCTCTCACTGTCCCCTCTTTAAAAATAAAGAAATAAAAGGCCCTTAACTTGATTTTCTTTTCTTCTCCTTTCTCTTTTCCCTAATAGTCCTACATATGGCTGGAACTGTCACCAACAAGCATATAAAGAACACACTTTTTCTCTAGCCAAGACCTTTTACCTGAACTCTAGACCCATATATCCAATTACTTACTTGACATATCTTCTTGGAGGTCTCAACGGTGCCTCATATTCCACTTGCCCAATTCAACTTCATGCTCTCTCCTCCAGCGTAATTCCCTTCCGGTACTTGTTTCAGTTTCTAATTATGCTAGCCAGAGCCCTACAGAAATTCTTGATCTTACCTTTCCCATTGCCCCATATCCAGCTCACCATCAGTCTAATTTGTAATATCAAGGAAGTATTTCTTAAATCCTTTCATGTCTTTCCATTTTCACTGCCTGGATAAGATACCAGCATTGATAATCTAAACTTTCTTGATAGTGTCTTAAGTGGTCAAACTACTTCTATCCTTTCCTTTTTATCTGTTCTCCACACTATAATGACAGTCATCATTTTAAAATGCAAATTTAAGTATATCACCTTTTACTTAAAGGTGATATATCACCTTTTACTTTATATGGCCTCCTTTTGTTCTGCTGATAAAGACAAAAACTCTTTAATTTGGCCTGTAGTACTCACATGCTCTGCCTCTGACTTTCATCTCCTGCCTCCACTAGTATCATATACTGTCTTAATTTCTTATTCCAGTCATTCTGGCCTTCTTTTAGTTCCATGAGCTGAGGCATGCATGCTGCCTTCTCTGGCTACAGGGTCTTTCTTTGCTTGTACTAATCTTGTTAAATCTCAGCATAGTTTACTGGCTAAATCTAAAGCACCTGAAGTCTCATTTTCAGGGGAGACTGTTGGGTTCAAATTCTAATTTCACAGTTTTCTTAGCTATGCATCCTTGGGAAAGTCATTTGGCTTCTGTGACTCAACTACAAAATGAAGATAACGCTAATAGTTACCTTCAGGGATATTATTATGTTCAAATGATTGTAGAATGACTCTTACCTCCTCTTTCTGGTCTGGTAAATCTTTCTAAAACTTTTGTCCTCATTTCCAGAGTCACTTTTTCTTAGAGGCCTTACTGACCTCTCCGATTAACCCAGTTACTCCATTATAGGGTTTCTTACATCTTGTCTTTTATTTATAATGCTTACTATTGGGATAACTTTATATTTATCTGAGTGCTTTACTTATTTATTTCTGGTCATTATTCTGTCTTCCTCACTAGAAGTATCAGTTCCAGGAGCATACTAGCTGTGCACACTTTGTCTGTCTGTTCAATATTCATTGGGCCCAAAAGAGTGCCCAGAACATGATAGGGTTTAAATAAATATTTGTGGACAGAAAAAGATGGTAGACATCCTGTTGGGAGGCAGTGGGGATGCTTCTAGACAGATCCTTTTGGTGCTGAAATTAGTGTCTTGCAGAATAGTCAAATGCAGATTATCAAGTCCAGAGAAGGAACACATGGTGGTAAATGAGAGCAGTTAAGGGTGCATCTGTTAGTTCCTCAGAAGGCCCCTCTGAGCAGGAAGATTCTTTGCCTAACAAGGCAGAATTCTGTGGAGATTATGTATCATACACAGGCCTGCATTTGATTCCTGCTCCATTATCTGCTACTGTGTGACCTCATCATGTAACTTTTCACAGTCTGTTTCCTCATCTGTAAATTACGCTACAGTACCCAGCACAGAGTAAAGTCTTGTTAACTAGGCACTGAACCTGTAAGAATTCTTCTTTACTTTAAGCATATTACATGTTTACCCACAGGTCCATGCCATGATGGCTTGTCTCACATGTAAGCCAGTAAGCCTCCCTGTAGGCAGTGACAAACGTTCTATGTCCATTCTCCTCTGAAGAATAATGAAAAAAAAAATCTTTGTGCTTTTGGTCATAAAAGAAAATAAGGTGTGAGTCTGTGTCAATTTGGGAAACAGAGTTCCAAGGGGCACACCTGGTGCAAAAGAGCCTCCTATTCCCTTGTTCTTCACATCCAAGTTTAAGAGGCAGTGGGTGGACTGGCCCTGCAGTTCGGATCAGAGGTTGCCAGCCATCATCTGTGAGCTTGAACTTGAGAATGAATAGGCCAGACAGGCCTGTCCAAATGCCCACGGGATCCAGCTAACTATCACTGCAATCTCCCAACTTCTTTTCTACTGCTTTTTTTTTTTTTTATTAAATCTGCTTAGACCATTCCTTGAGAATTACAAAGAAATGACTCCTTTCTCATTCCATTCAAGGAAAAAACATTCCCTTTCCTAAGAGTAAAAAGAGTAAGTCTCTGGCCCACCTCCTTTCTAGTAGGCCACTTAGTTGAAGAGGGTTCTGATTTGAATCTCGAGTGGTAGAGTGAGCTGCATGCAAGCTGTCCATAGTGATGTCTGTGAAAGATGGACATTGTTTTTTCTCCAACCCTTCTCTTTTCTCCCTCCTGTTCAAACTTGTGGGACACTGGGGCTGTGAGTTTTAGGATGTACCTTTTAGGATGTACCTTGGGTGTGTGAATAGAACAAGAACTGTCTACACACTTCGTGTGCATTTCATGAGTATGCTGTGCATAAACTTGGCCTGTGTCTTTTTGGAGGAGGACTTTGAGAGCATGTACGGGGACGGGATTTGTACGCGTAAGTGTAGAAAAGTGGTAGTGTGTAAGTGCGTGTGGATGAGGACTTGTGCATTCGAGAGTGTGCGTGGTCAAATCTGGAGAGTGTCTGAAAGCTGTGAGAGTACACGCGTGGGGCAGGCATTATACGTGTAAGCGCAAAGTGGTAGTGTGTACGTGTTCTGTGTGTGCGCGCGAGTGTGTGTGAGCGCCAGGGGCCGCCCGCCCGGGCGTCCGCCCGCCCGGCGGGGCTCCCCGTGGGCCGGACCGGCCAATGAGCGCGCGGCTACCCGGGCTCCGGGCGGGGAGGGGGCGCCGGGGCTGTGCGGATGGAGGCGCGGGCGGCGCGGCGCGCTCATTCCGCGCGGGCGTTGCTGGCAGGGGGCGGCGCAGCCACTGGCCCGGGACCCGGGCTGAGACCCGGGGCGGTGGGCGGTGTCGGGGGCTGGGATGCGCCGGGGGCTCCGAGGTGGCGGCGTTGGCGGCGGCGTCGGCGGCTGCGGGGGGACGAGCTAGCACCGCGGCGCGGGGACCGAGTCCAGCCCGGCCAGCGAGCCGAGGCGGCGGCGCAGTCAGAGCGGCGGCGGCAGCGGGAGCCCGAGCGCTCGGCGCCCACCATGGCCGCCCAGGGCGAGCCTGGCTACCTGGCGGCACAGTCGGACCCGGGTTCCAACAGTGAGCGCAGCACCGATTCACCCATGCCCGGCTCCGAGGACGACCTGGTCGCCGGAGCGCCCATGCACAGTCCGGAGTGGAGCGAAGAGCGCTTCCGCGTGGACAGGAAGAAACTTGAGGCCATGTTACAAGGTAGGCATCCCCTCTGCGTCCTCCGGACCGTCCGACTGAGCCCCCAACTCCGTACGTCCCCTCCCCAGCTCCCGCTACTGCATCCCCCGCTTAGTTCCCTGACCTCCTCCCCCGCGGGCCGGAGGACACCCGGGGAATGCAGACCTCGCGGGATCCCCACCCATCCACGCCTCTCAGGACTCCAGGCACGGGGGGCCCTGTGCTAACTTGATCGGTTCAGAAAAGCTGAAGGCCAGAGTTTGTACTAGCGCGCCCAAGTTCTGATCTAGACTTTGGCGATGCCAGCTTTAGCCCGGACACCTGGGCCGTGTCATCCAGACGCACTCAGACCGTGCAGAGTGTGCGTGTCTCTCGTCCCATTCCTCGGACGCCTAGAATTGTTTCTTCAGTGTCTGTTTCTCTCTCCCCTTGTCAGTATCCACTTCCTCCAGCTGAGGGGCCTTGACTCGCTATTGGGAAACGCTCTGCAGATGTCAAGGCTTAAGACAGGAGCTCCCGCCCCCACCCCGGCCCTTGCCCTCCACGCTGTGGACGAGGGGCCGGGATCGGGTGAGCAGCCATGGCGTGGGGATTGTGTCGGGGCAGTGTTTGAGGACAGCGTGTGTTCATCCCATAACAGGCTTATAAAATGCATCATGAGTTACATTCAGTTCATAAAAATCCTCCTGTGCCTTGAGTGCCTGACTTTGTCTTTTCACAATTTGGAATTTTTTTTAACCCTTTAGTTTCTCTTGGATTTTCCCCAGACAGAAAAGCTGTAATCACACTGGACTGGAAACAAATTCTGATTTATAATGTGAAGATCTGAGTGAACACTAAAACGTCCAAGGTCATTTTGACCTTTCTTAAAAATGTTAATCACTTGCCTACTTGTAGCCACCATTGTGGCTCAGATCCCACATCCATAAAGAGAAATGAGGTAGTTTGAGTGAATATCATTTTTAAGATTTGTGATAGGACCAGGCTTTAGTCTCACTAAAGGAGGATGGGGAAGATTTCATTCAGTAGCTAGTGTCCTTTTATCACGGGAGGATTGGAGCTTTCCAAACTTTCTTTTGTGGCTTTATGCATAACTTATTTTGACTTTATCAGTCAGTGTATCACAATATGGGAGCGAATTAGCCCTTGGTAATCCAGTGGTTTTTTAGAACAATTAGGCAGGTTATTTTAAGAGAGAACAGCATGTTTTCCAAAACAATAACTTGGTGGAAACAAATAGCGAGAGGGTTTGGCAGGCATCTTTGGATGTGCTACAAACTGTCTCCCTTGTTGCTTATTTTTATTGATAAACATCCCTATTACTTATCATGTCTCTGTCTTTTTCCCTCAAATTATGTAACTTTCTGAGAGTTGTTTCTGTGATAAACTGTTCAAATAAGACTACCGCCCGGTGGATTTGAAAAATAAAGCCTCGGTTGTATTTCAGTAACTAATTTTAGTAATTTGTTCCATGTTTTTTTTATCTAGTTTCTGATTATAAAAATACTAAACTTATGTTGGGAAAATATTGTAAAATTGTATAGATTGAACTAAGACCACATACTCATCCTTTTCAACAATTTGCAATTTATTTCCTCCATTAATTTGGAGTAATGCGAAAGTTTTTTAGTCTTTTACTACAAATAAAATTTTCTCCTACTATAGCATTCTTTTTTACTTTTGCACAGGCAAATAATGAGTAATGTTAGCTTTTAGGAAGCCCACGTGTATAATCTGAGCTTTAGAAGCGGATTTCTTTTTTGAATTAGTTCATTTTCATTTTGAATACAATGACATATGAGGGAGGCATTTTTAAAATTTGAAGACTATCTCCTTTGTAGATATAATATGACATTGAATGGTTTAAAATTGCAATGATTGTTTCTTTCGCAGAGAATCTTAATAGAATTAACATTTCTTCAGCAAACTATGTTTGGTAAAATATTTACTTACTAATTGAACATAGTGCTTTAACTTTCCAAAATCATCTATAAATGAATTACCACTTTCATGAAAGTAAACTTGAACACATTTGACAATAGAACTCAATGCACAGTAGTGTATATTTTTTGATGCACACTTCCCAGTTTCAAAGTATGTAGAACTACCCTATTTGAAGGGATGACTAGTTTCCTCAACGGAATGTAATCATGTGCCTTATTGTTTATACCAGGCGGTTATAGCAATCGTGAGCACTGGAGCCACTCAGACCTGGGATCAAATCCCTATGGGACCTTGGGAAAGTTTCTGGGCCATTCCTGCCCTCAGTTTTCCCATTTGTAAAATGGGGCTAATATTAGGACCTTTCTCTTAGAGTTTTGTGAGAATGGGAAGAGATAATGCCTAATAAGCTAAGACTTGTTATAGTGATGGTAAATGATAAGAGCTTCATAAATATGTCACTTTTATCATCATTATTATTTGTTTTAAAGAGAGATAATTTTTTTAACCTGGCTTTTGTTTTTCCTTTATTTATTTGCATATGCGGTGCTGGGGTTCCAACCTGCGGACCTCATGCCTGCCAAGCAAGCACTCTACCGCTGAGCCATCTCTCCAGCCCTGCTTTTATTATTTTTAACAGTAAATATTACTTGTGGATTCAAATGGTTTCTAGTGTCTGCAACAAGGTGTGACATGACATATATTTAATAAATAGTTGGGAAAAGAAAAATTTTGCAAATTCAAAATTGCAGAAATAAATCAAGGAAGTCTAGCAAGTCAAGTTTACTTTGGGGTAGAAAACTTTTCATTTGAAAAGGGTCAAGCAAGCGAAGGCTTTATTTGTCTACTTGGGTTTCTGATTATGGTGAATTTTAGATTTGCCATTTTCTTTTTTATAGTAATTAAAATATATGTGGGTTTTCCATTTTAAGTCTGGGTAAGATTGTTGGCCTTTAAATCTTCAGAGTGTAAATTGGTGATTATAATGCTTGGAATTTGCTTTCAGAGAGACTGTCCTGGGGGCAAGTTAATCTTTAATGGTTGTATTTTTATTAGTAGAGAAATTCTTCTACGCAATGGACCAAAAATTCAGTGAGGTTAAAATATGGACATTAGGGTAGCAGTCAAAGAGATAAAATACCATTCTTGGATGATCACTGAATCCTAAAATAATTGATACCCATAAAAACCACCAGACCAAAAATGTAGGGAAAAATCAGTGTGTGTGTGTTTGTGTGTGTGTGTGGTGTGTGTGCGTTTGGGTTTGGGTTAATAACTACTTGGAACAGTCTTGGAGAGTGTCTGACATTTTTATTGGAATCTAAATGACAATTATTGATTTTCCTAGGTAATTGTATTTTAAATGAGAATTTACTTTTGAGTGTAATTTAGGTTTTTGATGTGTATGGTCAGCCTAAAATGAATACCATGGACAGCATTTTTTAGTTGTTAAAGAAAAATCATTTTTAATTTCTTTAATACTGATCTTCAAAATTTAGATTTCATGCTTCATGTCAGATAATAATGTTGACTCATTTAAGTCAATTCAATGTGAGTTGTGATATATAAAATGGGAGGAAAAGCATTTTGGAGGAAAGTATGGGAGAAATAAAATAATTGGGTTAAGAGAGTCAGAGATATAGTCTTGACCTTTGCTAAAGTACTGAGAGACAAATACAGGATTCCTTTCTTTTTTCTTTTTTTTTTTTTTTTAAAGAGAGAGGGACAGTGAGAGACAGAGAAACAACTTTATTTTTTAGTTTTTCACATGGCCCTCGTTGCTCCAACACATAGTTGCGCACGTGGTGCTGGGGTTTGAACCCGGGTCCTCACGCCTGCCAGGCAAGCGCTGAAACTACTGAGCCACCGCTCCAGCCCGCAGGATTCCTTTCTTAATGCTTTGTTTTTAGATAAAAAATTATATGTGTCATAAAATTAAAGATTTCCGTATACAATTTAGAAGTGTAAGCACTTTCAAAGTTATGAATGCCTTGTGTTTCAGTAGAGAAGAGAGCATTCCCAGGGGGTGGAGATGGCCTATTTACCTGAATGGAGATTGACAGCTGGTGGGTTTTTACCATACTGCTGCTGAAGATTTTAGAAACTATGTTGCCTTTTTGCAACTTTGGAAACCATGTTGCATTTTTGCAAGACTGGGTAGAACTGGGATCATTTACTGCAGCTTGCTGGAGTAGCCCAACTAGCCACCAAAGTAGAGGTTGTCGTACATCATTGAGTAAAAGTTATGAGCAGCAGTTATCGCTTTAATTCAGCAAACTTTAGTAGAGATTGTCTTATAATTTAATGAAATGGTAAGACTTTCTTAGATATTGTTGTGAAAGCAGAAATAAGAGAAAATATTTGAAAATGGTGGGGGGGGGGAGTACTGGAAGTGAAGATAGAGAGTAAATATAAAATGAATAAGACTTTCCAGCCAATGCTTGATCAAGACTAATAAATCAGGGGGCTGGAGTGGTGGCTCGGCGGTTATGGTGCTTGCCCGGCATGCGTAAGTACATGGTTGGTTCAAGCCCCACCTCTCACATACACACTAAGTGTTGGAGCGGCGAAGGCCATGTGAAAAACTCAATAAAAATTTCTCTCTCTCTCTCTCTCTCACTCACTGTAATTCTCTCTTTGAAAAAAAAAGAATAAAAAATCAAGTAACTTCTTGAAGCTTGTGGTTAAGTGCACAAGGCTCTGGGTCTGATCTAGATTTGAATCTTGATGCTTGAGAAAATTTTTTACATGCAGCCCCATTTCTAAAGGGGGATATTAGCCATGGTTCTTTTACATCCCAAGTAGTGTGTAACAATTAAGAGGAAAAAGATGTACATACAATATCATAGTAATAGCCATATAGGAGTGCTGAAAATTAATTAGAATGACAATATTAATTATAAGCCTTAATTTTCTTATACTAAAAATGAAAATCAAGTTTCATGAAAAATGAATATAATGATTTCATGATTAATGAATATTCACAGCTATCTAAATATTATTATTGGTCTTCCTGATAGCTTGAAGTGTGTTGAGTGGATTAGCCCTTGTACAGATAGTTAAGTACATAACTGAGTAAGCCTCCACTTGTCATGACCATGGAATTGTAGATTTTGCTCGGGACGAGAGGCCTTTGGACCTTCTTTAGTTATAATTGTTGTTGCTTTGAGTCTTTCGTTCTCATGTCATTCACTTTTGCTATTTTAAAGACTAGCAGCAAAATCAATTAGTCTCTCTTCTAGTTATACATGGTTCTAAACTTGTCATTCACTGGTGCCTAGAAAAAAATCTTTTTGAAAGCAGATGCTGTGTTTGAGCTATCATGTTCTATTTACTCGCCTATAAAGAGGGATAGTAATAGTCTGACTGCATGGAGATGTCCTCAGCCCTGAATGTGAGGATGCATGTAGAATGCTTATCCCAGGGCCAGGCACATGACACTCAGCAAACATTAGTGCAGCAGCAGCACTGTCTCATGTGATAAAGATTGCAAAACACTAGAAAGCAGACACTTGCCAATTTATTTCATTTTTAAAAAATTGCTGGTGAGTCCTTTATTTGGGAAGGTGATGGCAGACTGCTTGATTTATGTTTAAATGAAAATCTTCCTTAAAAATCAGTTTGTTATGGCAATTGCAGTTGAGACAGAGAGCAGAACTGAAAGGTAAAACTGCTGTAGATGACTTGAAAAAACACATCAGACGTTCTGGAGCTTGGCAGTAGGAGCTTAGTTGCTACCTGAACGCTAGCCTGGACTGGGGCTTTCACTTTGCCACTGGTGGAGACCTGTGAAGATGTGCTCTGGACTCACAGGCATGGAGTGAGCTTTCTTGGTAATTGTGCACACTCAGTAAATCCTATGTCTGTGAAGACTGGTTGGGTTTTGGTTAAGTTGATTATTTTTTTAATTTATTTTTATTAGTACATTATAGTTTTACATAATGTTGAGATTAGTTGTCACATATTCCTAAATGCACACAATTCAGCAATACAATTTGTTCAATATCCACCCTCCCAACGTCCTTCTACCTCCCTCCTCCCGTCCCCTGATCCCTTGCCTTTCTTCTGGGTCCTATATTGTTCCTAAAAAACCCAAATACAGTGACATAATTCTTACACCTATGAAGAACAATTTTTTTTAAATTTAGTTTTTCATATGACTTTCATTCCTGGGACACTTGATTATGTACATGGTGCTGGGGTTTGAACTCACGTACTCACGCATGCCACACAGTAACCACTGAGCCACCGCTCCAGCCCAAAGAACATTTATTATATATATGGTATAGTATATACAGTGACATTTATAACTGCTTGGAATGTACCTTGCTTTATCTTAGTTCCAGCATTTCCCCTTCTCCCCCACCCCCTTCCTATCATCCCTTGTTATTCGGTTAAGTTGATTATCGATAGTTAAACAGCTGGGGAGGTTTGTTGTATTGATGACTTTTGCAGGCAAGAATGTATTTGGCTGTGACTAAGAGAAAACCAAACATGGAGTGGGTAATACAAGCCAGGAGTTTATCTTCCTCACTTCACAAGAAGTCTAGGGTTAAGTGGTCCATGCCTTGACAGCTGCTCAAGGGCATGAAGGTGCCTAGCATGTCTCCTCTTCCTAAGTTTTGTTATGCTTAGTCGGTGGCTTTATGCCATATGAGTAATATGGCTTTGGCTATGCCTGGAGGTGAATCTGTGATTTATATGGGGGATAAGTGGAGAAAAAAAAAAGTTCTCTTTTCAAGATTTTGTCTTTTCTAGGAGGCAAAGAGTTCCCTGTCCTGGAAGTTCCACCTATACTTCTTTGGTAATTGTTTGCTGCAAGGGGCTCTGGCAGTGTATCTTCTTCACCCCCTCTAGTTGAAGTAGGCTGGCAAAAACGGAATCGGAGTGGGTGCTGGATGTTTCAGCTCATAGCTTACCTGCAGTGGGCAATGCAGAGGAGCCTGTGATTCCAGATTCCAAATGTGACTAAAGCCAAAGATTATGGGTGTTGGAGACTTTGGCCTGTTTTCTTAATCCTTCCCAATTTAGATCTTCTGATAATCTTAAATATAGATAGAATCTTCTTCTTAGCACAATTGAGGGGTAAACGTGAGTCCTAAGGAGGAAACACCTTTGATCATGTAAAGCTGTTCTTGCCTTATTACTCTTTTTATTAATAGGAACTAGGTCCACCGAGAATTGCAACTCTTCTTCCTGTTTTGCTAAGCATGCACCCTAGATATATCTTTTAAAAAAATCTCCATTGTTTTTATCCATGTCAAATACTTTTTCCATCAAAAAATTACAATAAGACAACACAAATGTCTATTTTACTTTTTTTTTTCTTTTTAGTATTAGGGGTTGAACCTGGGGGCACTTAACTACTGCTCTACATCTTCAGCCCTTTTTATATTTTATATTGAGATAGGGTCTCCCTAATTTCTTAGGGCCTCGCTAAGTTGCAGAGCCTGGGTTTGAACTTGCGATTCTCCTGCCTCAGCCTCCCAAGTCACTGGGATTGCAGGCATGTCACTGAGCTTGGCTCATGGCTATTTTACTTTTTATTGCTCTTAAGAATATCTTTCCTCCTTCCTTCCTCCTATCCATTTCCAGTTTATTTCATGCTGTTTCAGTATAGTTTGAGCTTCTGCTTGTTGGACTTCACATAGATTGGTGACTGTACCCTAATCTGGCCAACAAAACCAGATTTTGTTCAGAAGATGAAGTCATCTTTGAGGCACTTTGATAGAATTACTATAAAGTTTGTGCCATTCTTTGCTGTTTGAAACTGTCCAGAATTATGTGTTCATAAAGTATATCCGTTGGCCCATCCTTACTTTATACTATTTGTGTTAAGATGGAGTTCTCACTTAAACTTGTAAGGTGATTGTGTGTGTGTGTGTGTGTCTCTCTCTCTCTACACACACACACACACACACACACACACACACACACATACTCATTTATGTAAAATGCTTAATAAACTGCCAGGAGTGAGACATAATTTTAATACTAATTTATAATGGCCTTTTCAAGTGTGGGGATGACCTTGGCAAGAAACTTCAGTTGTTTTGCTGCAAGAATCACCACATTTGATTTTTAATCCTTTGGGAATACATTTAGGGCAATGTCTTAAAACCATCAAGAGAAACACTTTGTGGATGATTTATATATATAATTTCCTAACTATAAATCTGCTAATAACTAAAGGTGATGAAAGCATTTTTATGTGCAGTATTAAATCCTGTTCCCGTTTATGATGTTGGCATATGAAAAGATCATGCTCCCTTTGTAGCTGTAAGGTAGGATCTGTGTCACAGTGAGAAAGACAACAATATTGTGCACATTGTGTTTAAGATGGAACTTAACTTCATTTCTTGTATAAGAAAGAGCTTCATTATTGGATTTGAAAATAAGCCATTGCTTTTATTTCCCTGATTTTAAAAGTAATACTTATTATATAGTACTTGAAAGCACATTTTTACAAATGTAAAAAAAGAAAAATCAAAAATCATCCTCAAGTCCAACATCTAGCAATAACCTCTGATGTTAGTTTGGGTTGTTTTTTCCTGGTCTTTAAAAATGTGCTCACACATAATATATTTTTTAGAAGATATTTTAGATTCCTACCATATGTCAGGTGCAGTGTTAAGTTTTGGGGATGAAGATGAAACCAAGATAAATATGGTCCCAACCCTTGTTGGGATCCTTTAATTTTGTACTAGTCATACCTCCCTATCACACCTAGCATTCGATCATGGGTATTTTCTGTTTCATTAAAGATTCGTGAAGAACATGGTTTTAAATGTCTGCACAAGTCCTTTGACAGGAACTTTGTTAAAATGTTACAGCAAAGTTAGAAGATTTTTGGGTGGCCAGAGAGTGGGAAGAACCTGATGTTTCTACTCAAATTGCCCAGTATTTAGATCCTGGCTCTATCATTTATTAACTCTGTGGCCTGGTACAGTTAATAATTTCTTTGGGCCTCATTGTCCTCATCTCTGAAATGGGTATCCAGGTATCCTCTAGGTCATGGGGGCTAGAAATTCTGTACATAAAGCATCCATAAGTGCTAGGTGTGGAGTAGGTACTGAAGATATGGCAGTAATGCATATTATTAATACAGCTGTCCCAAACACTTTTGCCTAGAGACCTTTCATGCATGCTTGGTTATGTGAATAGGAAAAATTCTAATGAGTGAAATATTTTGGGTCAAAGAACATGGGCATTTTAAGGCTCTTGATGAATTTTGTAAAATTATTTTCTAGAAAGGTTTTCAGGTTAGGAAAAAGGGACAGCAGAATTGTAGGATATCTGTTCCTTGTATCTGTGATCCCAACATCCTGGCTTGTTTGAGCAGGCAGTTGTGAGATACTAGGAGACAATCGAATTAACAATGAGTTAGAATTCTGCTCTGCTTCTTTTCATTGAAAAAATTAAGTGATATTTATCTCATCTGATTAGTATGTGTGTGGATCAGTATTTCTTAAAATCGGTGTGCATAAGAACCACTTGAATACTTGTTTAAAAGGCAAACTCTGGGCTTCTTTCAGAGCCCAGACTCTGTCTGAGGGCAGTGCTAGAAGTGATGGTGGAGATCTGCATTTTGGAAAGAATCTTGTGTAAGTAAAATGTAGGTGGTCCCAGGACCACACTTTGAGATTTGTTGCTAGGTGGTTAGAAGATGGTCAAATAATTGAGGTTAAGAAGAATCAGATTCTTTTCTTTTTTCCATTCCCTTTACCCTTGAAATTAGTCATTTTTCCATGTTCTTATACCATCTTGAAGCATTTTAGTCCAGGAGCATAATTTATTGGTGCATGTTGTTTATAGTGGCTTTTTGTAAGGGACTTGGGAGAATACATACATACATGCATGCATATATAATTTTTATTATTGGACAGAACACCCAAAATTCCTTCATTTTTCTGACATATTCCCATTAAGTTAGGCACAATAGACAACTACTTAATATTTTGTGAAATAATATAAAAGCACATGCTATTTATTCTAAGAGTTTAAAAAGAAATACGAAGAGAATTTTTTAAAAAGGGAAATAATCATCATTAATCACCATCCTAATAACTTTTCATTTTTCTGCCTTAAAATATAGTCCCTGGTTATTTGCATAGAGGTTATACAATTGCTCTTTATAGCATTAACTATTTTAAACCAGTATTTTAATATAATTATTTTTTTTATTTCTAAGTAGCTTACAGAAATAAAATGTTGTGGTTGAGTAATTATACATTTGACTTAAAATTATTTTTTACAGCTGTGGACCACCTTATTTATATTAAACATGGTTACATACCTTTTTCCCCTTTGGAACTATATGCTGAGGAAAAATTAGTTTAAAGAATGTGGGTACTACAGAATGATGAGGGTTTTGACAGCAGCAGCTCACTTTTAACGAGCCGTTAATATGTGTGAGGTGCTCTTCCTGGGCTTTGTGTCTGTTCAGTCATCTCAGCCCCAGGGAAAAAAAAAAAAGCTATAAACTTGTTAAATTTGGAACCCTGTTTTTAAAATTATGATTGGATCTAGACAATCATAAGGGTTATTGTAGAATTTAAACTCTTGTGTGGTGTTGAGACCTGTTTCTTCTGAGTTCAGGGTGATGATAAAAGACCCTCCAGCAAAGGTGACACTGCTTCTTGTATCCCTGTCCCCTGCTGAAATGCAGAGGATCCTGCTGATAAACACAAGGATAGGTTAGAATTCTCAGTGAGAAAGCAGACATTTCCAGGGCTCTGCCTTTTACTAGCTTTGGTTAAATTTTCTTATTTTTCTCCCTTTGTGAAATGGAGATAATAATACCTCTCTCCAGGGTCATTGTGAAGATTATATGATAATGTTTATAAAGTTGGCTCACAATTGGTGCCCTGTAAATGGTCTGTATTTTTCAAATTCATCTTATATTTTTCTCCAGCTTCTAACCCAGTGATGTGAAATAGCAAGACTGTGTTTATAGAATAAATGACCCATGATGGATCTGAATTAAAAACATTGTCCCATTTTGGGCTAGTGGCCCTAGCATTGACCTTGTGGAATGGAACTTTAAGGCTAGGGCATATGCTTTGCCTAATGAAACACCAAACAGTTCTGCCTTGTGAGGAAGGCAGAGAAGTTCTTTACATGCATCTTTGTTTATCCTCAGCTGAGGGAGTATGTAGAATGTTAGTCTATTAGTGATAGTACATTAGTGTGGCCTTTTGAATGGATATGCAAAACTTAGTTCAAGTGAGGCTAATACTGAATAATTTATATCCATATCTGATCTGGATTAGTATTACAAATTGAAATTTGTCAAGCTTGATATAACATTCAATTTTTTTTTTAGTTGCAGACATTGGATTATCTTGTTCTTCAAATAACATATCCAAATACTTGTTTAAATATAATTTTAAAGTATCTTAGATGAGATAATCCATTTCTCAAAACAAGAGAAGCATTTTATGTCAGTTTGTTCTCTGTACTGGGATCATCACTGAGTTATTTTGAGTTAGAAGGAAATAACCCACCTGTCTCAGTAGAGTGGTTGACTATAAGTAAGGTGACTTGAGTTCATGACCCGCTCTTGCCACTGACACTGTTACCTTGGAGAATCTTTCATGGTTTTAGATTGGAAGCCCCTTAACAATCTCTTTTTTCTTATTTTTTATTTTTATTTTTTTTTAACAATCCCTTTCAGTTCCAGAATTCTAAGTCTTTTGCACGGTAAACAACACAGACAGACTGGTAGTGCCACGTTGGAGACCAACTCATTTCTCTGCGTGTGAGTTGTTTGGGCAAGACTTTGTCTTTTTTTTTTTTTTTTTAATAAAGAGAGAGGAACAGTGAGAGAGAGAAAGAAAGAGAGAAACAACTTTATTTAGTTTTTCACATGGCCTTTGTTGCTCCAACACATAGTTTGCTGCTCCAACACATAGTTGTGTACGTGGTGCTGAGGTTTGAACCTGGGTCCTCGTGCTTGCCAGGCAAGCGCCGAAACCACTGAGCCACCGCTCCAGCCCAAGGCAGTCATTTTTTTTTTTTTTTTAAAGAGAGAGGGACAGTGAGAGAGACAGAGAAAGACAGAAACGACTTTATTTAGTTTTTCACATGGCCTTCGTTGCTCCAACACTTAGTTGTGTACGTGGTGCTGGGGTTTGAACCCGGGTCCTCGTGCTTGCCAGGCAAGCGCCGAAACCGCTGTCTTGATGTGTCCCCCACACAGGAGCTTTCACAGTGGATGCGGAAGGTGGTAGAGCGTGCATAGTTGGAGCATCTTGGCTTTGGAGCAAGCACTGGCAAGAGGGCTAACCACAGACTGTTCCTGACATCTCGGCAGTCAGTTTTGCAGCACCCTGAATTCCACGGGTGAATGCTAGCTGATTTAAAGGTTTCCATAGCAACTGAGCAGGAATTATAATGTAAACTACAGATGACACTTGTTGGTGTTGACATCCTGTGCTAGATGAACAACAAAGATTGTATGCTTCCCCAAGTAGCATCTTTTTGTCACATTTTCCTTCTCCTCTGCCAACATGTCCAGTTACCAAGCTGCTTGTGCCAGAATTTATATATGGCAGCTAAATCACTAGAGTTACATAACAGGGAAATTTAATAAGGCTTAATAGAGTAAAATGCCAATTACAAATAAAGACATCTATGTTTCCAAATTTCAGGTATTTTCAGAATTCTTTAAAATGCTTAAGTGTTGAAAGCTAACACAGTATTTCTCCTACCTTTCACATAAGACAACTAAGCTTGAATTATTGTTTTGATTTGGCTCTTTTATCACATTCCAAGCTTTTTGGTATTATTTAGAGTAAAGTGAATATTTTGGCAAGATTTTATTGTCTTTTTAATTGCATAATTGTAATAATTTAATTTTAAAAAGCCAGACAATTACATGTTGAGATTGACTGCTATAGGAGGAATCATGTAAAGAAATGTCTATTTTAATTTGAGGGAGATTTTTTAAATTAATTTTTATATGGGAAAAGGAAACCCAATATTATAATAGATCTGTTTTTTTTTTTAAAGAGAGAAGGACAGTGAGAGACTGAGAAAGACAGAGAGAATAAATTTTTATTGAGTTTTTCACATGGCTTTTGTTGCTCCAACACTTGGTTGTGTACGTGGGTGCTGGGGTTTGAACTCATGTACTTGCGCATGCCAGGCAAGCACTGTAACCACTGAGCCACCACTCCAGCCCCGGATCTGTAATATTTTGATAATTTAATAAAACATGGTTGGCACTCATATTGTCACCTAACAGAAAACTTTTTTTTTTTTTTTAAAGAGAGAAGGACAGTGAGAGAGAATGAATCAATTTTTAAAAGTTTTTCTTGTGGCTTTCATACTTTGTTGCGTATGTGGTGCTGGAGTTCAAACCCATGTCCTTGTACATGCCAGGCAAGTGCCATACTATTGAGCCACTGTTCCAAGCCCCAGAAAAATTGTCTTAAAATATATATTTGCTATCAGTGAATGGACATCTGGGGTGCGTTATCTACATAAAGTATATTTGACCAAATCAATACAACTAGGATTTGGCAACAAAATGTCATAAAAATGGATTTTAATTTAGTGAGAATTCTATTAAATAAAAAACTTACAAAAATTGTCTTCTCAAAAATAATTTGGGAATAGTGAGGCCATGTACAATGAGAGGTTGTTGGAAAAAGTCATGAATGTATATTATGGGACTACACACATATAAAGGAGGCCTTTTATTTTTTTATTTTATTTTTTTTTAAAAGAAAGAGAAGAGGCAGGGAGGAGAGAGGGAGGGAGAGAGTGTCATTTATTTAGTTTTCATCTAGTTTTTGTTTTTCTGAGACTTAACTTGTGCATGTGGTGCTGTAATTTGAACCTGGGTCCTCGCACATCCAGGCAACTGCTCTGCTGCTGAGCCACCTCTCCAGCCCCAGCACCTTTAATCTTTAAAAGGAATACAATCTGCTGAAAAAGAGGAAAGGTACCTGCTCTTCTATTCCCCCCCTCTCCTCCTCCTCCTCCTTCATTTTAGCTTTAGGTCACTTACCTCCATCCACAAGATGAGGAAATGAAATGATGGAATAAGTAGAGTCAAATAGGCATTGGGGATTTAGCTTAGTAGCAGAGCACTTGCCTAGCAAGTGCAAGGCCCTGAGTTCGGTCCTCAGCCCTGAACAACAACAACAAAAAAAAGTAGAGTCAAATAGGGAGAAGGCAAAGCTGATTCAATGATGTACTATTTAGTTTGTTACCTCTTTGGGTGTTCAGCTACTTCTGGTGTCCCAGAGGCTGTGTCCTTAAATCATCCACCTACAGGATTAAAAGGATAGGCATTTATCTGTCAGCTTCTGTCCCATCTTTGAGGAGGGTTGAGGTTGACACTCTGGGAGCTACCTTCCCTGCATTTGTAGGTTACATGCATTTGATAGTGACTGGCCCCCAGAGGCATCCAGCAAGGACCCAGGGAAGGAAGTGAAAACTAGGTCTGGTGTAGTCTTGAGGCACTGTCAGCACAAAGCGTATTGATACCTATGTGGAGCTCTTATTGTAACCGGACTGTAATCGAAGATGAAGCACAGTGGAAGGGTGAGATGGTGTATAAGGTGGTGCGTCCAGTCAGTGGTTTTATATATTTTACATTTAAAAAAATTCAGAAAGGGAAAGGTGGATGACTATTGCTGAGTATGAAGTTACAGAAATAAACCTTTTTGCAGTCAGCTAGATGGAGGACCAGGAAGCCCCAGGAACAATAAAGCAATTTATGAACCAGAGAAGACTATGACAATGTTATAGAATTGCAGTACTCCAGGCAAACTTAAAACTAAGTGCTGCTGTGTTGAAACAGGCAAAAGAGAGTTTTACTTTATTTGGGTCAGTCCCTTTCCTAAGCAAACGCAGCTGTGATTGAGAAGAAAGGCACAATGTGTGGTTTCTCTATTCAGTGTTCTGAGTTTTTGGGATTACCCAAGGGATTGGTTTCTGTCTTGCTGGGCTTGGAGGAACTGGCATACTTTGGATATCTAGGGGCTCTTGAGAACAAAAGAGAGCTCAGGGGATTGTATCAGTGCCAAATAACCTGTAGTACTGCAGATAGACACCAGAGGGAGTAAAAAACTACAAGTTCCTGAAAAAGAAACTTGAAAACCTAATTGTGAAATTATACATATAGTCTTAGAGAAAAGATGCATCCATATAAAAAGTTTGTGGATCTCCAAGAATCTCCAACTGGGATGGTTTGTGAATGTCTTCCTCTATATAAAACCCATCTGTAAAGACTAGAAGTAACTTTTTTTTTCACATATAAAAATCACAACAAAAAATAACAAGGCACATAAAGAAACAGGGAAACACAGTCCAATTAAAGGAATGCAATCTCCACAAATTAATCTGAAGAACCAGAGCTCTCTGAATTACCTGGAAAATAATTCCAAATAAGCATCTTAAATTAGCTCAGTTTACTACAAAATAGACAATGAAACTCTGCATAAATGAAATTAGTATCAGTTGGAAGGAAAACATACTGGGGAACAATATTGGCAAAATTATATTGTGCTGCCATGTGCATATGTGGATCTCTAACAACGTATCCTATTATTATGTATAATTGTAATGCACCCATAAAATATGGAACAATAATATCAACAGTGAGATAGAAAATATAGAACACAACCAAACAGACATTCCAAAACTGAAGATACAATAACTAATAGAAAAATTGACTATTGAGCCGGGCTTGGTGGTACACACTTAGAATCACAGCGGGCTCAGGAGGCTGAGACAGGAGGATCACAAGTTCAAAGCCAGCCTCAGCAACTTGGTGAGGTCCTAAGTGACTTAGTGAGACCCCGTCTCAAAATAAAAAGGCCTGGAACTTAGTGGTTAAGTGCCCTTAAGTTCAATCCCTTGTACAAAAACAAAACAAGGGGCTGGAGTGGCGGCTCAGTGGTTACAATGCTTGCCTGGCATGCACAAGTACACAAGTTCAAACCCCAGCACCATGTATACAACGAAGTCTTGGAGCAAACATGTATATAACGAAGTCTTGGAGCAACGAAAGCTGCATAAAAAACTAAAGTTGTTTCTCTCTCTCCTTCACTGTCCCTCTTTCTTTAAAACAAAAACAAAACCAAAGCAAAATAAAAAAACCAAAACCAAACCCAAACAAAATAAAACAAAACAAAAACAACAAAAACCCTGACTCTTACTATTGGGTATCAATAGGAGATTTTAATAAGCAAAAGACTTAGTGAACTGGAAGACAGGTTATTTGAAATTATAGTCATGTGTCATATAATAATGTTTCAGTCAATGACAGATGACAGGTATATTGCTGATTGTACAATATTACAAGGAGGCTGACGAATTCCTGCTGCCTGGTGGTGGTGTAGCTATTGCAGCTTTGTAGAGCAACATTTTATGCACATGTGTTTGGCAATGCTGGCGTAAACAAACCTGTTGTGTTAACTGTAGAAGTATAGCACATACATTATGCGTAGTACATGATCCTCGATATTGATAGTAAACAGCCATGATACTGGCTTAAGTATTTAATATATTCTGCTTCTTATCATTATTTTAGCGTGTGTTCTTTCTACTTAGGTAAAACAGTATGCTGTGTTATGCTGATATGTTCACTGTGTTTCTTGCCCAATTTGAGTGATTCATGTGTACCATCTAGGTTTATATAAGTACACTCTAAGAAGTTTGCACAGTGACATAATCATTAACAATGCATGTCTCAGAGTGTATATTCCTGTTGTTAGATGATGCATGATTGTAAAGTTAGAGGAACAAAAAGGAAAAAGAATGAAAAAAACACCAAATAAAGTCTAAGGGACTTATGGGACACCATCAAGTGGAACAGCACTGCGTATATGTTACGGCAGTTCAGAAGAAATTAGAAGGAATAGGGAAGAAAGTGTATTTGAAGCCATCTTGGCTAGAATTTCCATATCGGAGGAGGGAAATGTACAACCAGATTCAAGAAGCTCAGAGAACTGAAACCATGATGAAACCAAAGAAATCCACATTAAAACACATTATAATCATACTATCAAAGAAAAAGAGAATCTTGAAAACAGTAAGCAAAAAGCAACTCATTGTGAATACGGGGCTCCTACAACAGTTATCGATAGGTTTCTCAGCAAAAGCATCACAGGACAGAATGGAGTAGGATGATACATTGAAAGGGCTGAAGAAAGCAAAATACTGTGGAAGAATAGTATAAACAGAAAAATAATCTTTAAAAACGAAGAGTAAGTGATGACCTTCCTGAATGAACAGGAACTGAAGAGTTATCACTAGTCTTACTTTATAAGAATTGATAAAAGAAGCTCTTTAAATGAAAATAAAGGGATGCAAACAGAAGGCTCTCTAGTAAAGAAAATGTCTATGGAGAGTGACAAAGAAAATGGGGAAGGAATCACCATATTATTGCAAACAATCAAAAAAATTTAAAATATAAAGACTGTATGAGAGGAAGAGAGGGACAAGATAGCTGTGAGTCATAGGGAACACAATTCACGAAGGCATTAGGATGCAGCAAAAGCAGTATATTGGGGGAAATTTACAGCATTAAAAAGAACGATGATTTCAGACCCCAATCTAGAGAAAGAACAAACATACCCAAAGTAGCAGAAGGAAGGCATTAAAACATAAACAAATGAAATAGAAAATAGAAAAAACAAACTAAGAGTTTGCTGCTCTTTTAAGATTACAAAATCAACAGTTCCTTACTAAGCTTAGCTGAAAAAACATACACACAAATCAGATACGTAAGGGGAGATATTACGACTGATGCCACAGAGATAAAAGAACCGTAATGGACTACCATGAACAATTTTACGCCAACAAATTATGTAACCTTGAAAAAAATTGATGACTTTCTAGAAACATACAATCTTCCAAGACTGAATTATAAAGAAGTAAAATATTTGAACAGATCTATAACAGTTACTGAGATTGAATCAGTAATAAAAGTCTCTCAGCAAAGGAAATCCAAGACTACATGACCTCACTGAAAACGGCTTCCAGACATTTAAAAAAGAATTCACACTAATCTTCGAATTCTTCCAAAAAATTGAAGAGGAAACACTTGCAAATTTATTTTATGAGAATAGCACTACCCTGAGACCAGAAGCAGACAAAGATATTGCAAGAAGATAAAACTATGGACCATTATCCCTGATGAATACTAATATAAAATTTTAGCAAACTGAAATAAACAGCACATTGAAAGAGCTATAGATCATGACAAGTGAGGTTAATCCTTGAAATGCAAGGATAATTTAACATGCAAATCAATATAATACTAGTATATGAACACAAAGAAGAACACAAACAAGACACAGTCATCTGAATTGATGTGGATAAGGCATTTGAGAAAATTCAATACCTTTCGTAATAACAAGTCAAAGAACTAGCAGTGAAAGGGAAATTACCAGAATACAATGAAGGTCGTATATGGAAAATTCACATACAACATCATACTCAGTGGTGAAAAACTGAAAACTTCCCCTCAAAGATATGGGTAAAGGTGAGGGTGCCTTCTTTCACTGCTTTTACTTTGCATAGTACCAAAAATCCTGGACAGAACAATAATGTAAGTAAAAGATATAGAAATCATCCAAATAGGAGAGGAAGAGGTACAATTATTTTGGTTTGCAATTGAGAAAGTCTTGTATTTAGAATTCCCTAAAGATTACACACACACACACACACACACCTGTTAGAACAAATAAAAAATTCAACAATGTTACAAGATACAAATTCAACAAACAGAAATCAGCTATTTTCTATATACTAACTGCAACAATCTGAAAAGGCAATTAAGCAAATACTCTTGTTTACAATAACAACAAAAGAATAAAATATGGATAAATTTAGTGAAGGAGGTGAAATTTTATATGCAAAAACTATAAAATGTTGCTGAAAAATTAAAACCCAAGTAAATGGAACATCATCTTGTGCTCATGAATTAGAAGACTTAATATTGTTAAACTGCCCAAATGTCCGTACTTCCCAAAATGATCTACAGATTCAGTGCAAACCCTAATATAATACATCTTTTTTGGTAGGAATATGAAAAAAAAAACTATCCTAAATTTCATATAGAATCTCAGAGGATCCAAAATAGCCAAAACTATCTTAAGAAAGGACGAAGCTTGGGGCATCTCATTTTCTCACTTCAAAACATACTGCAAAGCCACAGCAATCAAAACAACATGGTAGTGCATAATCACACACATAAAGACTGTGTCAGGCATGGTGGCACCTGCCTGTAATCCCAGTGACTCAGGAGGCTGAGACAGGAGGATCGTAAGTGTGAGTCCAGCCTCAGTAACTTAGGCCCTCAGCAACTTAGACCCTGTCTCAAAATAAAAAATAAATAAAAAGGGCTGGGGATGTAGCTCAGTTCCCATGGGTTCAGTCCCCAATAACAAAAACAAAACAAACAACAATAACAATAACAAAAAGACTAATGGAACAGCACAGAAAATGCACAAAGAAAACATCACCTATATCATTAAATGATCTTTGATGAAGGGTGCCGGGGCACACAGTTTCTTCAAAAATGGTGCTCAGAAGACTGGATTTCTATGTAGAAAAGAATCTAGGCTGATCCTTATGCCACATACAAAAATTAACTCAAAATGGATTAAATACTTGTATGTAAACTATTAAACATAAAGCTGAAACTATTCCTAGGGGAAAACATAGCTGAAAATTTCAGCTTGAGGACATTGAATTTTGCAACGATTTGTTAGAGATGACACAAAAATCACAGGACACAAAAGCAAAAATAGACACCTAGGACTATATCAAACTTAGAAACTTCTGTGCAAAGAAGGAAATAAACACCAAAATGAAAAGACAACCTACATAATGGGAGAATGTATTCGTAAACCATGCCTCTCATAAGGGGATCATATCCAGAATATAGAAAGAACTTCTCTAACTCAAGTTAAAAATGGGTGAATACAGATTTTTTTCTCCCAAAGAAGATATACAAGTTATCAAAAAGCATGAAAAGATATTCAATATCGAGTAGCCATTAGGAAAATGTAATTTAAAATTACAAAGAGCTATCATGTCACACCCATTAAGAAGGCCATTATTAAAAATAGTAAAAACCAGAAAATAACAAGTATTGGTGAGGATGTGGAGAAGTTAGAGTCTTTATCCACCGCTGTGGGAATGTAAAATGGAGTAGATACTATGTAAAACATTATGATAGTTTGTAAAAAAAAAAAAAAAAAAAAAAAAAGTGATCAAGCAACCCCACTTGTAAGTATGTATCCAAAAGAATTTAAAACAAGATCTTGAAAATGTTTTTGCATAACTGTTTTCATTGCATCGTTATTTCCAATTGTTAAGATATGGAAACAATCTACATGTCATCGGAGGAATGGATAAAGAAAATGTGGTAAAAATAGTCAATAGAATATTAGGCTTTTAAAAGAAGGAAATCTTTTCAAATGCTACAACATGGATGAAGATTGCGGACATTATGCTAAGTGAAATAAGCCAGAAAGGCAAATACTGCATGACTCTATTTGAATGAGGTATCTAACCTAGCTAAACTCGTGGGAACAAAATGTGGAATGGTAGTTGCTGAGGGAACACGAAAGGTGGGATTGTTCAATGGACATCCAATTTCGTTTTGGAAGATGAAGAAGTTCTAGATGTCTATTGCACAGCAGTGTACATATAATAAGCATGACTGTATGATTCACTTAAAAATGGTTAACGTAAATTTTACATCAGCTCTTTTTAACTACAGTTATGAAGAATAAACTTGTCTGCTGTCATCTGATTTTTTAAACTGATAAGAAAGATTTGCCTTAGGTAAAATATTTATATTCTAGGACAGTATTTATTTTAAAAATGATAAGTTTTAAGAGTGAAAGAGCAAGAACAGAGACATGTAAAGAATCATGATGGGTTTTTTATCTTTTGATAATAGTTTAAAAGAGGTAGCATATTCTGTATTTCCTTTTATTTTTCAAAACAGCTAGAAAGTTAATTTTTTTCTTTTATTTCAATCTATTTTTTATTAGTGCATTATAGTTTTACATAATAATGAAATTAGTTGTTACGTATTCCTAGATGCATACAAATCAGCAATACAATTTGTTCAGTATCCCCACCCACCAACCCCTCTCCCTCCCTCCTCCCATCCCCTGGTCCCTTGCCTTTCTTCTGGGTCCTATATTGTTCCTGAAAAACCCACATACAGTGACATAATTTTTATACCTACGAAGAACATTTTATATATATGGCTATAGTATATATGGTGACATTTATAACTGCTTGCTTTATCTCAGTTCCAACATTTCCCCTTCTCCTCGCTTCCTATCATCCTTTGTTATTCTTCAAAATATTTGAGAGTAGGATTAAACATTTACATTTTTTTACAGGTATGCAGCATAGCTTGTTTAAATATATTATGAAGGATCTTGCAACTGTATTATAAATGTTAACATTTTGCATTTTTGTTCTATGGATCTAATACACGAGTTTGTCTACTTTACTCCCAAGACTCGGTTTAGGTCCAGCCTCCACAAATGAGGGATACCATTCGACCCTTGACTCTGTGTTTGACTAACTTCTCTCAGCATGGTTTCTTCTAGTGCCATTCATTTACCTTCAACAGATGCACTATCATTGTTTCTAATAGCTGAGTAGAACTCCACTGTATGTGTGTGTGTGTGTGTGAGAGAGAGAATATCTATATTAAAGCTTTTGGATCCATTCTTCCAGTGAGGGGATTTGGGTTGGTTCTATAATTTAGCTATTGTAAATTGAGCTGTTATGAATATGGATTTTGCTGTGTTGCTGTAATGTGCTGATTCTAATTCCTCTTGGAAAATACCCAGAAGAGGGATAGCTGGGTCATATGGTGGATTCAACTCTAATTTTTTGAGGAGTCTCCACACTGCTTTCCAGAGTGGCTGGACCAGTCTGCAATTCCACCAACAGTGTGCTAATGTTCCTATCTCCCTACAACCCCTCCAGCATTTGTTATTGTTTGTATTCTTCATCTCTGCCAGTCTGACTGGAATGAGGTAAAATTTTATTGTAGTTTTGATTTGCATTTCTCTGATTGCCAGTAATTTAGAACACTTTCTCATGTGTTCATTGGCTTGCTCAATGTCCTCAGTTGAAAAGTTCCTGGTCTATTTATTGATTGGATTGTTTGTGTTTTTTTAATTGAGTTTTTTGAGTTCTTTATAAATTTTGGATATTACTCCCCTATCAGAGGGATCACAAGCCATGATTCTCTTGCATTCTGTAGGTTGTCACTTGACAGTTTTGACTATGTCCTTGGCTGTTCAGAAACTTTTTAGTTTAGTGGCATCCTACTCATTGATTATTGACAGTAATTCTTTCACTTTAGGAGTCTTGTTGAGACAGTCATTGCCAACTCCCATATGCTGGAATGTTGGTCCTAATTTTTCTTCTTGCATTTGTATGGTAGCTAGTTTAATTCCTAGTTCTTTGATCCATTTAGATTTGATTTTTGTGCACGGTGAGAGATAAGGATCTAATTTCAATTTTCTGCAAGTGACTGTCGATTTTGTCCAACACCATTTTTTGAACAGGCTGTCTCTCCTCCATGTTATATTTTGACCCCCTTTGTCAAAGATCAGATGTTTAAAGATTTGTGGGTTTGTCTCAGAGTCTTGTATTCCATTGTCTTCATTGCTACTTTGATACCAATACCATGCTGTTTTTAATACTACAGCTCTGTAGTATAATTTTAGATCTGGTATTGCAAAACCACTTGTTTTGTCTTTCATGCTTAGTAATGTTTTGACTATTCTGGGTTTCTTGTTGTATCATGTGAATTTGAGAATTTCTGTGTCTGCAAAGAATGGCATTGGAATCTTGATGGGGATTGCATTGAATCTGTATAGTGCTTTTGGCATAATGGCCATTTTAATTATATTAATTCTGCCTAACCAAGAACATGGAACATCTTTTCATCTTCTCAGGTCTTCTGTAATTTCTATTTTCAGTGTTCAATAATTTTCCTTGTAGAAGTCTTTTACTTCTCTTGTAGATTAATTCCCAAGTATTTTATTTTTTTAGAGGATATTGTGAATATTCCTAATTTCTTCTTCTACCCTAATATTGTTGGCATATAGGAAAGCTATTGATTTATGGGTGTTGATCTTGTAGCCTGCTACTTTGCCAAATCTGTTTATTATCTCTAGCAGTTTTCTGGTGGAGTTTTTTGGTTCTTCCAGATATAGGGTCATGTCATCAGCAAAAAGGGATAGTTTGCCTTCCTCTCTTCCTATTCTTATCCCTTTGATTTCCTCCTCTTGCCTTGCTTCTGCCAGGGTCTCAAGGACTGTATTGAATAAAAGTGGTGAAAGCAGGCAGCCTTGTCTTGTTCCTGAGTTCAGTAGAAATGCTTTCAACCTTTCTCCATTTAGTATTATACTAGCTGAGGGTTTGGCATATATGGCCTTTACAAAGTTAAGATAAGTTCCTTTGATCCCTATTTTCTCTAGAGTTTTGAACATAAATGGATGCTGGATTTTATCAAAGGCCTTTTTCTGCATCTGTTGAGATGGTCATATTGTTTTTGTCCTTAATTCTGTTTAAGTGATGAATCAAATTTATTAATTTGAGTATGTTGAACCAGGCTTGCATACCTGGAATGAAGCCCACTTGATCATGAGGAATGGTTTTCTTGATATGTTTTTGAATGAGGTTTGCAAGAACCTTATTAAGAATTTTTGCATCAATGTTTATGAGGGATATTGGTCTGTAGTTTTTCGAAGTGTCTTTGTTGGGTTTTGGTATCAGAGTTATAGTCATAAAAAAGTATTTGGGAAAGTTCCCTGTTTTTCAATTTCTTGGAATAACTTAATGGAGAGAAGTGTTAGCTCTTCTTCAAAAGTGTGGTAAAACTCCACAGAGAATCTATCAGGTCCTGGGCCTTGCTTCTTTGAAAGACTTTTAATTGCTGTATTGATTTCGGTGCCTGTTATTGGGCTGTTTAAAATTTCAGTTTCATCCTGTGTCAATTCGGCGATGTTGTATGTGTCTAGCAATTTGTCCACGTCATCCAGATTATCTGATTGAGAGGAGTATAGTTTTTCAAATTATGTTCTGATAGTCTGTTTGATTTCAAGGGGGTCAGTGGTTATCACCCCCTTTTTGTTGGTGATTTTGTTGATTTGCTTTGATTCTCTCCTTCTTTTAGTTAGATTAGCTAGAGGTCTGTCAATTTTATTTATTTTTTCAAAGAATCAGCTCTTTGTTTCATGGATTATTTTTTATTTTTTTGTTCTCAATTTCATTGATTTCAGCTTTGATCTTAATTATTTCCTGTGTTCTGCTGGCTTTGGGATTAGGCTGTTCTTCCTTTTGTAGAAATTTGAGTTGGAGCATAAGTTTACTTGTTTGGGATCTCTCCTGATTCTTAATGTGGACACTCAGTGCAATAAATTTTCCCTGTAAGAATGCTTTTGTGCTGTCCCAGAGGTTTCAATATGTTGTGTCTTTATTCTCATTCTCTTCCAAGAATTCCTTAATTACTGTTCTCATCTCTTTTTGGATCCATTCTTCATTTAATAGGGTGTTTATTCAGTCTCCACATATATGTGTGTTTTGTGTCATGGTTTTTGCTATTAATTATTAGGGTCATGGCATCATGGTCTGATAGGATACATGGAATAATATATGCTTTTTTATGTTTGCTGAGATTTCCTTTGTGAACTAGAATATGATCTGTTTTGGAGAGGGATCTATGTGTTGCTGAGAAGAAGGTATACTCTGCCAATTTGGGGTGGAATATTCTGTAGATGTCTGTTTGATTTATGGTGTTGTTTAGACTGGAGATCTCTTTATTGTTTTTTTGCTTTGATGATCTGTCTATTGGTGATAGAGGAGTATTAAAGTCTCCCAATACTATTGTGTTGAAGTCCACAAGTAGTTTTATATCTTGGAGTAATTTTTCCATATAGTTGGGGGCTTTTGGTGTTTGGAGAATATATATATTTACTATGGTTATTTCTTCCTTTTGTATTGTTCCCTTTACTAGGATGTAGTGGCCTTCCTTATCTCTTTTGATTAATTTATGTTTGAAATCCACTTTGTTGGATATAGGAATTGTAACTCCAGCTTGCTTTTTTGGGCCATATGCCTGGTAGATTTTTTTTCCCCATCCTTTCACTCAATCTGTGGGTGTCATTGGCTGTAAGGTGGGTTTCCTCTAAGCAGCATATTGTTGGATTTTGTTTTTTGATCCAATCTTCTAGTCTGTGTCTTTTGATTGGTGAATTGAGACCATCACATTCACTGTTAGAATAGTTATGTGGTTGTGGTTCATATTCATTGTGTTTTATTAGTAAGTTCTGTGCTGTCTTAGTTTTCTTTTGATAGCATATACCTTTATTGAATTTCCTTTGTGGGTTTTGAGGGATGTTAGCTTGTTCTTCCATCTGGAGTTTATCCTTGGGGCTTCTTTGTAATGCTGGCTTTCTGTTCACAAATACTGCAAGTTTGTTCTTACCATGAAAACTTCTTATTTACCCCTTAAATTTGAAGCTGAGTTTCGCTGGGTATAGTATTCTTGGCTGCATTCAGGCGTTGGAAGATCTTCCAAGATCTTCTCACTTCCAGAGTCTGAACTGAAAAGTCGGAGGTGATTCTTTTTGGTTTGCCTCTGAATGTGATTTGGTGTTTCTCCCTTGGCACTTTAAATATTCTTTCCTTGATTTCCCTGTTGTACATTTTGAATATGATGTGTCTTGGTGAACTTTTCATTTGATTAGGCCTATTGGTGTCCTATAAGCTTTCTGGATGAGCATATCTGACTTTATTTTTATATGGGCCAAATTTTCTTTAGCAATTTCTTTGAGAATGTGCCTTATCCCATTCATTTGTGTTTCAATTTCTTCTTGTATTTCAATTACTCTTAGATTGTTTCTTCTCATTTCATCCCAGACATTTTAAAAATTCTGTTTATGTTCTGTGAGTTTTTTTTTCTTTTTCTGTCATCTGTGTGCTCTAGTTTGCTCAGCCTGTCCTCATTGTCAGAAGTTCTTTCTTTAAGAGCTGAGGTTCTGTTTTCTATAGAAGTTAGTCTATTATTAAATTCTTCCATTGTTCCTCTCTTATCACTGATGGTTGATTTTAACTCTGTTACTTCCTTTTGGAGTATGTCTATTTCTTTGATAATAGTTTTTCATCTTGAGTTTTCTCTCTTAGTCCCTTCATTATATCTTCTTTTAGCTCATTGTTCCTTTTAGTAATCAGATCACTGACAATATTTTCAAGGTTTTCATCTTGACTCCTAACTGTGGCATCCTTTTTAGGGGAGTTTTGGGTTTTAGGTGAACCTCTCCTTGTTTGATTCTTCGTTTTTGAAGAGCTTCTTCTGGATCTCTGAAATGAGATTTCCTGAGGGAAAGGTATGCGGTTCTCCAGGTGGTTTTTCTTTGGAAGTCAAAGGGTCAGATCAGCCACCAACTCTTTGATGGTCACCTTCTTCCAGATGCTGTTTCTGCCTGGGTCCTTGTGTTGCTCTACTTTTTGGTTCCATGCTCAAGGTTGCAAATCTGAACCTACTGGAACACAGGGCGTCAGGTAGGTGGGGCTGCTCCAGGTGGGGAACCTCCCCTGGTTGGTCCTGAGCAGGGATGCTCAGGAGGGGGACATTACTGGTTGTGTCCTGAGTGCCTTCTGGTGGGACTCAAATAGGCCCCAACAGAAATCAAGAGTTAATTTTATATTTTCATCTGGTTTTTGTTTTTCTTCCACTGAGTTGTATATGTGGTGCTGGGGTTTGAACCTGGATCCTTGGTGCATGCCAGGCAAGCACTCTACCACTGAGCCACCTCTTCAGCCTCATCATTCATATATATTTTAAGAGAGAGGGACAGTGAGAGAGAGAGAGAAAGAGAGAATCAAGTTTATTTAGTTTTTCATGTGGCTTTCATTGCTCCAAAACTTTGTTGTGTACGTGGTGCTGGGGTGTTAACTTGCGTACTTATGCATGCCAGGCAAGCGCTGTAACTGCTGAGTCACTGCTCTAGCCCCCTATTCTATATTTCTTAGGGTGGAAAACATTCGTCCATTGGAATCTGAACCATGGCTCTTTCCTTTTGAGACTTGCATAACAATCAGACTTCATGAAGGCAAAGTTCTATGGTAACTGGAACTTTGGAATAGCATTTACATTTGGTGTTAACATGTACACAACAAGAAAAAGGATTCAGTTATTTTTAAGCTCTCATATCCAGATGTGCTGAATGGACATTTCTTTTAAAAAGTAAATACACAAAAATGGACTTTTTAGATTTGAAGTTTAAATGTTCCTGCATTCCATAGTTAACAATTGTAACAGTATCACTTTCTCAAATTTCTGTCTTTTTAAAGTAGACTATCATGGTTTGGCTCTGTTAGTAGGTTGAATTATTGCTGGCTTACATAGTCCTCTTGGTTACACTATAATCTTTGCCTTCATTGGAAAATATGCCCTATTTTGATTGTTTATTTCAGGGTACTTGGCTGGAAGCACCTGTGTTTAGCTTTGAAGAATGGATGTATATGTGAGATTGTGTTACATACCTGAAAAGGTAGAGAAAAGGAAGAGAAAGAAGTTTTACACTGTCACTGTTACAAACATACATTAATAGGGATATGAGTCATCTAAAAAAATGATATTTATGAAAAACAGTATTCAGTGTAATTAAATTCAACTGATAATTGATAAGTGATATAGTTTATATCTGGAATGTCCCCCCAAATCTCATGTTTTGAAGGCTTGGTTACCAATGCAGCAATATCTAGAGGTGTGGCTTTTAAAAACTCATTGAATCATGCAGGAGTCTGTCCTCACCAGTGGATTGATTCAACTGATGGATTAGAATTTGAGAGGACTCCTGGGAGGTGGTGGGAACAGTAGGCAGGTGGAGCATAGTTGGGGGAAGTAGTCACTGGGGTATGATCCTAGGGACTCTTATTCCTGGCCCATTCTCTCTTTTTCTTTCTCTCTGCTTCCTGGTTGTCCTGAACTGAGCAGCTTTTCCTCAACATGCCCTCCCACAGTGATGCTCTGCCTCATCTCAGGTCTAAAGCAATGGAGCCAGTTGACCATGGACTGAAACCTTGAAACTGTGAGCCAGAATAAACCTTTTCTCCTTTAAGTTGTTTATGTCAGGTATTTTGGCCACATTTACAAACAGATAATACAATAAGGATGGTTCTAGTTATAGATGGCTACGTATGCACATGCGTGTCCACATGCATCACTATGGGTTAGATTGTCTCCCCTTCAGTTCAGAAGTTCTAACCTCTGGTATCTCAGGATGTGACTTCGTTTGGAAAGTCTTTACAGAGGTAATCAAGCTAAAGTGAGGTTTTTAGGGTAGCCTTTATATGACTAGTGTCTTTATTAAAAAAAATGGGTACTTTTCTGGCCACAGTATACTTATAATGCCAGTGACTTGGGAGGCAGGAAGATCATCAGTTAAACGTCAGCCTGGGTAATTTAATGAGTCCCTATCTCAAAATAAAAAATAAAAATAGCTGGGGATGTAGCTCAGTGGGTTCAATCCCTAGTGCTACAGGGGGCACAAAGGGGAACTTCGGGCACAGAGACTTTACCTAGAGGAAGGCAGCGGGGAGGAAACACAGGGAGAAGATAGCAGTCTATAAGCTAATGAGAGAGACATGGAAATGGCCCTTCTCTCATGGTCCTCAAAAGGAAACAACCTTGCTGACACCTCAGTTTTGTATTTCTTGCTTCCATAATTGTGTTAGCCACCCAGTTGTGGTGCCTTGTTGTAGCAGCGCTATTAAACTAGAATAACGCATTTCTCTACTGTGCTAATCAGGATATACTGTGTAGCTATACTACCTAAGTAGCTTTAAATGTTTTAATATTTCCTAGTATCATCTAAGAACTCTTAAGAAATTAGTTTCCCAGTTCTGCACATAGAGAAACTAAGACTGGCCATAGTGATGGAGCAGTTAGGTTTGGAAAGAGGACTCAGGACTTCTGACTGTGCTTTGCATAAATAAATACCAGACTTTCTATTACTCAGAAGTTTATAAGTAGCACCAGAGTCCACTAACAGAATGGAAAGGCAGAATCAGAAACACCTAACCTACCCTTACCCAGCACCAAAATAAAAAATGTTCTCAAAAGCATTTATTGGAATTGAATTTTCTGGAGATTAGAAACAGATGTTTTCAAATGACCAGTTTTTCCACTGCCCCAAGGTAAAAGTGCTGTTGTATTGTGCTCATTTTGTTGTCTGTAGAAGTGAGTTCAGTGCTAGGGTGAGTGGCGGGTGCAGTGCTCTTGAGCTCTGTCCCTGTGTGGTGTGGCTCAGCTGGGATGTCTGTGTTCGCTGCCTCTGACCCAGGCGATATCCACTGGGATGCCAAAGCTCTGACTGGGGAGAGCTGGACTTGGTGATAGAGAAGGAGGAAGCTAGTTCAGAATGCTGGGCATTTTTTTGTTGCTGTTGCTGTGGAGGTTGGGAAAGGTTAGTTGTTGGGTGAAAAGGTTTCTATGAGTACTTGAATTTTGAGGGCTGAGACTGAAGTTTGTGAAACTGGCTGGAAAAATTATTTTCGTAATAATTTTTAATCAAGAAAATAAAAAGAGTGGTCAGGTATTTAGTTCAGTGGCAGAGTGCTTTCTAAGCATGCTCAAGGCCCAGAATTCTTAGGCCCTAAAAATAAATAAATAAATAAATAAAATAGAATAAACTAAACTATGCTGTACTAAATTCGCCTTTCTTTCAGTTATGCTTTTGGCTGTTTAAGTTGTCTAATAGTCTAGTAATTCAAAATATACCATGGTTTATTATTTAGAAGCTCTCCAACTAGGATTTAATTCAGGACTATAAAACTTTTGGAGTGATGAGGTACTGAAATCTTTTGGAAATGCTGACCTAATCATTGGTGAACTTTTATTATCTGTTCCAGAAATAAAGTTCATGTTTAGAAAATCGGTAATTGAGACATTGTGTGATTTATTGTGTTTCTGAATTGAATAATTTTGTGACACCGTATTTTTGGGATAGAATTAGTTTGTGTATCATCTTAAAGGTCTTTGTAAATGCACATTTTTGGGCTTTTATTATGACTATTTTCACCCTGAACATTTTGAAATTTGTAGTTTTTAATTATGAAAAATTCTTGTCACTCAGTTGAATATTTTTATTTTGTTTTTAATATTTTAAATTTTGAAAAATAATACATGTATGAAATATTGCAAAGATGAATAGCTAATGAAATTATTACCATTACTTGGATCAAGAAAGAAATTATTGTCTACACTCTAGAAGTATTCTTTTCATGCCATTGCCTCATCCTTGGAGGGTATCACTCTCCTTATTTTTATGGTATTAACTTGTATTTTATTTTATTTATTTTTTCATTGGTATTAACTTTTAAAATTTCACTATGTACATACACAAATCCCTGGTGCTTTGCTTAGTTTTGCTTTCTTTTAAACTTAATATAAATGAAAATCTCAACTATATAATTCATCAGATCCGGCTTTTCTCACTCAAAATTTGAGATTCTGCTGGACATGGTAGTGCACATATGTAATCCCAGTGATTGAGGAAGCTGAGGCAGGAGGATCACAAATTCAAAGCTAGTGTCAGTAACTAGTGAGGTCCTAAGCAACTTAGTGAGACCCTGACTCAAAAGAAAAAAAAGAAAAGGCTGGGGGTGTGGCTTAGTGGTTAAATGCCCTGGGTTCAATCCCTGGTACCCTCTCCCCAATAAATACATAAATAAATAAATAAATAAAATAAAAAATTGAGATTCATCATATTGTGTATTTATAGTTTATTGATTAATTTTCCTAATATTTACCTTCATGCTAAAAATCTTCCTATAGCATTTCTTGTAGGGTAGGTCTGTTATAGCTTCCTTTTATCTAAAGATGTTTTTTTCCTATAGGTCCCTTTTCTTTTTCCTTTGGAATGTTCCAAATTTATGTGTTCCACTCTTGATAGTCATTTATGTTGTTTTAATCTTTAGCTCTTATGGAGAAGCTGCTCTGAATGTTCTTAATACATGTCTGTTGGTACATTAATTTCTCCCGGGTGTAGGGATAAAATGATATTTGGCATGAATGTGTTTAGTTTTAAAGTACATTGACAGTTCGTATTCCAAAGTAGGCTTACCCACTTTATAATCTATCTGTAAAATAAGAATTTTCTGTTTGCTCTGTAAACTTGCCAATAGGAATACTATTGTTGTCCACTGTTTTCATTGTAGCTATTTTGGCGAGTGTATAGCAGCATTCTATGTGATTTTAATTTGTACTTTCTTGATTACTAAAAAGATTGAGCATTTTTTCAGATTTGTTGGCTATTAGGACAGTCATTTTGGGACCATATCTATTCAATCAGATGTACTCTTACATTACTGAAGTATACCTGAATTTTTAGCATTGAGCAGAGAGACTGTCAATAGAGAGTGTGACTTGAGTTCTCAGACAGTCTCCTCCCTGGAATTAGCACCTGTTTGCCCCTGGAAAATGCTCCAGAAGCTGCCCACATCTTCTTGGTCTTCTGTTCTCCTCTGGATCTGGGTTGGCAATTCTTAATTCTCTTGTTAATTTTCTAGTGCCTCTAAGTGGATTAAAAAATAATATGTCCAGATTTTTTAGTTAACCACAATAGGAGGGTCAAAATTGCTTGGTCTGTCATTATTGCAAGTGGAATTTCCCAGGTTTTTTTTTTTTTTAATCTAGTGACTCCTGCTTTTCTACTCTTAATTTAAAATATTTAGAGGAAAACATTTCATCAAATATTAACTTTCAGGGGGCTGGAGCGGTGGCTCATGGTTTCAGTGCTTGCCTGGCATGTACAAGAATGTGGGTTCAAACCCCAGCTCGACATACACAATGAAGTGTTGGAGCAATGGAGGACACATGAAAAACTAAATAAAATTGATTCTCTCTCTCTCTCTCACTGTCCCTCTCTCTCTTTTAAAAAAATATTAACTTTCAGGGAGAATGATTTTCAAGGGAATTTTATGGAATTTTATTTGTGGTTTTGCTATAATTATTCGTTGGCTTTCAAGGAATTTCTTGCAACATAAGTGGAACTTACATTTGTGTCTTTCATTTTGTACTATTTTTTGATATTTTAGGAAAAATATTAGAATTACTAATTTACAGTTAAATATTATAGAACTCAAATATTATTAGAACTTTAGGTAGATAATTTTGAACAGAATGTTAGTCTAAATATATAATTATGGCAACAAGTAATAAAGTATGTTTTATATTAAATATCTTAAATATCAAAATATCTACCTTTTTAGCTGATTTGATATCAATTGTGGGCTGATTTAGATAGACATTGGCTGTGTTCTTACAGTGCTTACCAGTGTGTTCCAAAGGACTTGGTAAGTCAGAGGGAATGTGGCAGAGTTGAAAGCATCAAGAATCTGTCTTCCCTAGAAAAAGCAATTCTCAAATTCATTTGGAACAACAAAAAACCAAGAATTGCCAAAGCACTACTAAACAAGAAAGATGAAACAGGCGGTTTTGCCATTCCAGATCTAAAACTATACTATAAGGCCACAGTAACAAAGACAGCATGGTACTGGTATCAAGACAGGGAAGAAGACCAATGGAACAGAATAGAAGACCCCGA
>PVKS010020568.1:0-36600 GCA_004027875.1 Aplodontia rufa | reverse complement strand
CAGACGACTGACCTAACAAAGCCTCAAATTGAATGACTTTCAGTGCAACAGGGGCGAAAGCTCCCTAGGTAACTTGGAGGTGTAGGGAAGGAGATGGGGAGGGGGGAGGGTATACGAAGAACTCATAGGAGTCTGGTGATGGGGAAGATGGGGGAATCATTCCAGAATTATTCCCTACTAGAATTATTCCTACACTAGATACCCAATTAACACATGAGTTCTTCTGGGGGAAACTGCAATAGATGAAACCCATAGTAGCTTATCTATGTGTTAGCATTACTCCTGGTTATCAAAGTTTATACACATTGATTGCTACAGTTTTGACAATGTTTCCCCCTCATCTGTATCCTGTATCGCAATATACTTCTAATAAATGTGGAAAAAAAATAAAAGTAAAAAAAAAAGAATAAGGGAAATGGAACAAGAGGATACAAAGCAGCTTAGAATTTTGATTTTCAGAGCACGCAGCTCACCCTTCAGTTAATACCAAAATTATCTATTCTGAAACTACTTGCTGTAATTGTTTTTGTACTGTCTGGCATAGAATTTCTGCCAAGTACTCACTGAGACAGTACCTTTAATAAATTGTCACAGGGCACAGGAATTTTTGTGAAAGATCCTTATGTGATTCATATTCATTATACCCCTTTCCTAAGAAGAAAAAATAATGTAATGGATATATTAATTATCCATTAGTTAAGCTTCATCTCTGTATTTAGCTAAGTCACCAGGAAGCATTCAGACATCACTATGCTCTTTAACTCTCTGTATGATGTGCTTGCTGTTCTCCAAGGCTAAAGTAGGAGATAAGAGGATATTTCTGTTTTTCTCAAACTATTAATACCAAGCATATTGTCTATTGCATCATCCAAAATAATTTACATAAATGTTTTTATACACCCTCATCTTGGTTCTCTAGGTTCTCTTAGCAATGAGAAAGCCATGTAATCTACCAGGTTTCCCACTTTACTGTTTATTATGCGAAGCCAAGAACTGATTTATGTAGCCATAAAGTATCTCTCACATTAGTTGAATAACTTACAGCAAATTAGTTAAGATTTCTGAGCTTCAGTTTTCTCATTTGGAAAAGTGAGAATGACAAAAACAGAATGATAATGATAACATTAATAGAAAAAATAATAAATCATGGAACTTGTTTTATTATCTGAATTTAATTTACTTAAAAAAATCTTCATATAAAGTGTGTGGAGAGAGAAAGAGAAAGAGAGAGAGAGAGAGTAAGCTATAATTATTCCCTAGCATTTGCAGGACTTTCATCAGGAATCTACATTTCAGAGTAGCTGTGCACAAATATATTAGTGAAACTACAACAGAAGTTTTAACAATTAGCACAAGAGATATTAGAATTCTATATGGTGGAGCTGGAGTATTGGCTCAGAGGTTACAGTGTGTTCCTGGCATGTGCGAGGACCCAGGTTCAAACCCCAGCACCACATACACAACTAAGTGTCAGAGGAACAGAAACCAGATGAAAACGAAATAAAATTGATTCTCTCTCTCTCTCTCTCTCTCTCTTTCACTGCCCCTCTCTCTTTAAAAAAAAAAATTCTATCTGGTGAAATGACGAGTGATTGATAGGTGTCATTGACTAAAACATTGACACCATTACCCTTTCCTAAATGAAGGGTGGGAATGGAAACAGCCCAGCAACGTGGTACTTGAAGAACAGTGCTCACAGTCTGGAGGCTCATTTGACAGTGTCGTCTCATTTCATGCAGTTCTTTGTGGACTGACCCTGATGAAACATTGGCAGGCCCTGCCTTAGTGTATCTGCCCAGGATGTAACAGACAAGGAGTTTCCACTCAGTGTTCATCCAGAGTTCCTGAGGACAGAGGCTAAAGGCTCCCCTGAATTGACAAGAGGAGGAATGATAGATAATGTGTCTGCTTGCTAATCAACCCTTTGTGAAAAAAACTCAGGCTTGCTTTCATTGTAACATCCCAGGGAGCAGCCTCGCAGCCTCGGGATGTATAGGACTCTTGTGCTTCTGTTTACTGAAGGCTAAAAATATTTACACATTGAGGATGATATCATAGCTACCTTCTTGGTAAGTTTGTAGAATCTAAAGAAATAAGATATGATGAGAAAATGTTTTAAAAACTAAATTTAAGCAAATAAAATTAGTCAGATTTAGGTTACATGTAGTAGTATATTTGTGGCCATCATCACAGTGATAGTATTATCTGATATTTTCGTAATATATGTCATATAAAAAGCAGGTTATAAAACAGTATGATACTATGATTATATATTCAAAAAGTATAAATATATGTGTTGAAAACATCTCAAATAATATAAACCAAAATATTAAAAGATTATATCTGGGACATATAATTAGGGATGATCGTTAGGTTGCTCTATAATTCTACATGCTTTTGCTATTAGCATATTTAACTTTTGTATTAAAAAAATAAGGGAAAGCTATATTTCCATCTGAAATCACAAAACTGGAAAATAACTTAACAACGCACAGGCTGACAAACCACTTGGGTAACTCTAATTCACAAATTCACATTTTAAGATAAGCTGTGCTTTTTCATGACTCAAGGAACTCTCACCCCTCTGGCTCATTTAAATGTGGTTAAAGAGTAGAAATGATCTGCATTTGAGAAATGAAGATATTCTTTCCAGTCTTGCAGATAATCTTTGGTCTCTCTAACTGACTTAACTTTCTAAAAGTTACTTCTTTCATTCAGACTTCACAGGTGCTGGTTATATAATCCCATGTCTTTTGATGTATGACTTGAATTGCTGATATTAGCTATTTATTTCTATTATATATATATACACACACACACACACACACACATATATATATATATATATATATAACTACTTATAATTTGTAATACAAATTGTGTCAGTCTCTTAATGCAAGAAGCAAACAATTGATGGAGACCATCATAGTATATTAGATTATCGTATTTAAATGATGCTAAATCTTTGGACTATTTCTCATATATTTGTTCCATAGAAATTCCACTATCTTACAAACATATCCTACCAGTTGTTTATTTTAATACTCTCCTATAAGATTCAAAATAAGTTGAAGACAGAAACATTTGTGTGAATGGTTTGCCCTCCTGTTTGTAATTCCTTTGGGATATCACTCACTTTGTTTTTATAGGAGGAATAAGAAATGTCGTGTAACCACAAGTGAAATAATTGATTCAGAAATAGCTACCAAAAACCCTTAATGTGAAAGTTTTGGAGAAACAGAGTAATTGCATGTTTTCAAAGTATTACAGTACAAATTAGTTATAAGTTGCAAATAGGAAAAATCACTGCATGTGGAGAAATCCAGTAGGAATCAACTTAACCAAGGGATCAAATTTAACTTCACAAATGGTGGAATGACCTGACATTAAGTGCTTTCTGATTTGATACGAAGAGAAATATAAAGAATCACATATAGAGTATTTTTGCCAAGAAGGCTTAATTTCAATCTAATCAAGACTTTAGATCAAACTTCTAGTTCATAGGAAATATAGAGGACTGAAAGCAGGTTAACAAATACCAGCAGAAAACAATCACAGAAATTCAGATTATGCATCATTCTAAAAATCAATTGGCTTGAACTCTTCAAAAAAGTCAAGATTAGGTCTGGGGTGTAGCTCAGTGGTAAAGCACTCACCTAGGGTATGTGAGGCGGTGGGTTTGATCCATAGCACTAAAAAAGAAAAAAGAAAAGTCAAGGTAATAAAAATTATGAGGGCTGCTCTAGATATAAGGAATGAATGCAACTTAGAAGCTTCTGTTTTTGTCTGAAAAAAAAAGCTACAAAAGGCATTTTAAAAAAGAGAATAAAAACATTTTAGAAACAATTGAGAATATGTGAATATGATATTAGAAAACTGGTTGGTTTTGAGGGTGTGAGTTGCTGCTAAGGATTAAACCCAGGACCTCCTGCATGCTAGGCAAGTGTTCTGTCACTGAGTTACACCCTCATTCCTGAGAATTGTTAATGTTTAACTGTGATAATTGTATCATGATTACATGAGAAATTTGCTTATTCTTGGGAGATGAGTATTGAATTGTTTGAGAGCAAGATATGTATGAAATTTATTTTCATATACTTCCTTTCTGTTTTTTCTTGATTTTAAAGAGAGAGAAGGACACTGTGTGTGTGTGTGTGAGAGAGAGAGAGAGAGAGAGAGAGAGAGAGAGACAGGGAATCAATATTATTTAGTTTTTCATGTGGCTTTCATTGCTCCAACACATCATTGTGTATTTGGTGCTGGGGTTTGAACCCGCATTCCCACGTATGCCAGGCAAGTGCTGTAACCACTGAAAAACCACTCCAGGCCCTCATACACCCTTTCAAAATGATAGAAAAGGAAAAGAGAAAGAGGGAGAGACATAGAGAGGGGGATGGATGGACAGAGAGAAATAATACACATTAATAATTGTTGAATTTAAATAGTAGGAACATGAGCTCCCATTTTACTCTTCTTTCAAACGTCTTTTTTTTTTTTTGTAATTATTCACAAGAAAACTGAGATGAGGAAGTTAAACCCAAAAAGCTAAGCTCCTCATGTGAATACTTGGCATTCTGATTGTGTTTACAAACTCCTATCATAAAGGTAGAATACTGAGAATTTTCCCTTTTATGGTTCTTTTCTTTTAAAACTGCTTCAGAGAAAACAGTTTGAATACTCTTGTAAGTCTGGCTCTGTCTTTAGGAATTTATAGATTTTTCCCCCAGTCTGTTTATAACCTCCTGTAAAGCTCCTGGAACCTTTTGGATTAATCATCAATAAACATTTACTAAGCACTTCCCAGAGTTCAAGGTACTCTACTAGTTACAGTGGGCTTAACAGTGTTCAGGGCAGACTCAGCCACTGCCTCAGGTATCAGCAAAGAGATTCTGTTCATTATCCAGTAATGAGATTATTTTATGTGATCTCAACATGGAAATTCAATCCAACAAATGATTGAATATGTCCCAGGTATAAGACTTCTCTTCCAAGAGACTGGATGAGATTGCTTAAAGGGCATGTAGGTTGACCGTACCATAAGCAATGTTTACTAAGTGCAATCCCAAAGACCTGATAGGGTCATTCTGTCCTTTGGCTACAAATTAGGCTCAATCCCTTTTCCATGGCTTGAGAAAAGGCCAGCACCTTCTTCTAGGTTGCTGTGAATTCTTAGGTGTCACAGATTCTCATGATCACCTCAGGCTCCTCACATACTGCTGGTAAATTAATTCAACTCTGATCATCTCTCCATAGGGAATGGTTCTGGTTCCTTCCACGTCAGCTCAGCAGCTTCCTTGACTTTCACATGAAAACTACATTGCAATTTCCTGAGCCATCATTTGGTTTATAATATTCATCATACGTAGAAAGGAGAGAAATGTAAAATCAAAGAAATTGGGTCCATGAAGTTAAAATATTCACCGGTCATTCATTCCCTCATAGAAATCTCCAGAGACTAATCTGCTTTCTTGTCTTCAGATCAAACGTCTCCTGTAAAACTTTCTTTCTAAATTTTGCCATCTAAACTTCCAACCCCATTCATTTAGTCTCTCCCTCAGGATCTGTCCCTTTGTTTTACAACAAGACAAGTCCCAAATCTAAGAAATCTCATTACCTGTCAGCCAATCCCAGGAAGTTTTCTTCCCTTTTTGTCAGACACAAATCTGGCTTTTGGTGGGAAGAGAACAAATGGTATTATACCAAGGAGATGGAAGTTAAGGGAAGAGGCTTTGGTACTTGATTTAGGAAAAACAGCCCACAGTGAATGAAATCTCCCAGTCTATATTCCTTGAAAGTTTTCTGTCTAATATGAGTGGAGGTTCTTATTATTCATCTGATTGTAACAGCATTTTCACACACTTACCAAAGACAGACAACACCTTTGTGGAAGTACATTGTTCAAAACTCCGCAAAAGGAAGCCTTTTTCTAACTGCCCATGTTAGTCTACTATCCATTGCTTGACAAAAATATATAACGAGAATAATTTAGAGAGAAAATTTTATTTGGGTTCATGATTTCAGAGGTTTCAGTCCATGGTTGGCTGGCTCTATTGCTTTGGTACCAAGGTGAGACAGAACATGAGGGCAAAAGGGCATGGTAGAGGAAATCTGCTCAGCCCATGACATCATCCAGGAAGCAGAGAAAGAAAGGAAGGGGCCATGGACAAGATAAATCTTTCCAAAGCAAGCTCCCAGTTGCCTACTTCCTCCAACTAGGTCCTACCTATGATTAGCCCATTTATTAATCTATTGAAGAGTCACAGCCCTTGTGAGTCAATTACTTCCCCAAAGCCACACATCTGGACATTACTGTGATTAGGGACCAAGTCTTTAAGTACATCAGCCTCTGGGGCACATTCCAGATCCAAACCACACTACTGTTTTCTTAGTTTGCAAACGTTTCTGACCTCCTTTAGTCATAGGTTCTATCCATGCATTTATCCAACTGCAGATTGAAAACACTCAGAAAAGAAGCTCATATGTGCTAAAATTTTCTTGTCATTACCCCCTAAAAATATAGGATAGCAATTTTTTAGCTATTTACACATAATTACATTGCATTACATATCATAATCTAGAGATAATTTTAAGTATATGAAGTATATTCTTAGTTTATATGCATGCCATTTTATGTTAGAGACTTGGCCATTCACAGATTTTGTTATCTATGGGGGTTCTCATCAATCCTCCATAGATATGGACAGAATACTGTATTTCTTCTTGTCATAATGTACCTTTTCCCATTGTACCTCCAGAAAACACACACGGACACACACACAACTTTATACCAAGCCTTTTAAAGAATTAGGATTAAGCCCTCTTAATCATTCCAATGCCTAGACAAGGCTCTGCTAATAAGATCCATGCTGTTAATATGTTCTTAGGCAAGGCATTCCTCATCCACCTATTTTATCTTGAAGGTGAAGGAAGAGAATAAATTACATTTTATTGTGTCCATAAGAGCAAAAAGGAATCATGGTGGCTAAAGGACAATTAAGTAACAGAGCAAGAAAAGAATCTAATGGATCATTTTAGAAAATGGTGGATCATTTGCAAATATTAAGGATTGACTACATAATGGGGAAAGGTGACTTAAAATCCAATTGTGCTTTTTTTCGAATTCTGAGGGTAAAACAGAAAAAATGGAAAAGCAGCATGGCACATCTTGGTTGCTTATTAATTAAACACTTTATGTATATGAAGTAATTTAGTTTAGCTAAAAATTAAATTCATTTTGGCAAGCTTTATAATTTAAATTGCATTTAAGGTTTTAAAAATAGCAAATCTCTTTTCTTTTATGAGCCTGAATAAAATGTACTATCTTAGTCTTGATTTGTACTAAGAAACCAACTCAGTGATGAGTGCCCAATATGACATTAAATAAACAGAAGCAGGTGGGCATGGTGGCACACATCTGTAATACCAGCAGCTCTGGAGGCTGAGGTAAGAGGATCACAAGTTCAAAAAGCCAAAATCAGAATCTTAGCAAGGTCCTAAGCGACTTAGAAAAAAAATATGTGTGTGTATATATATATATATATATGTGTGTGTGTATATATATATAGGGCTGGGGATGTTGCTCAGTGGTTAAGCACTCTGAGGTTCAATCCCTGGTACAATAAAATAAAATAGAGGCCTGTGAGAAACTTGGTTCATCTTGATATTTCTACATAACCCCAAAGGAGCTTGCAGTTTCCAAGTCAATGAATTGAAGCTAGATAGTGTGGGCCCTGGCATCTGGGAACTGTCTAAGTGTCCAGGGGAGTAAAGGCTGAATCAACTCATCATACATGGTAGACTAGTCCCTGACGAGTGGAACTACAGAGGGGTGTCCAGTGGAAGCAGAGGCCAACATCAAATCCTGCCTTCTCAGGATATAAAGCAGATTCTCAGGATGGTGTGCCAGAGGGAGCCAGGGATGAGACTCTCTGCCATGCTTTTGCAGGCACTGGTACCGTGCCTGATATTTATACTTTTTTTCATAGAAACCACTGTAGCTACCTCTGATATAGAAAAAGGCAATTTAATGTTCTGCTGAAGTTCTAAGATTATTAAAATAATTTCCCTAATGTCTTTATTATAATACCTATCATTCTGCTCATCCCACATGTGACATTATTGTTTCTTAAGATTTCTAATGCATCTTAATCAGACATTCAACTTCTTAAGTTAACCACTTTTGAGGCAATTTCGCAAAGATATTTCTTAGAACCTTTATTTTAAATGGTTAATTAGATAAATGTCTGAAAATACTAAGCAAATGGATAAGGTGAAATGTTTCATTGTATTTTTTGACAAATAAATTTGTGAGTAGTTAGAGCATACCATTGGATCATTTTTGGTTACATTCTAGTGACAAGCAGATCACATGATGGTGTAGCCTGTGTTTCAAGGTTAAAAGCATCGCATAGGCTTAGAGGGAGTGCTAGATGGCTAGAGAAGATGTGGGCTCAAGCAAATAGTTGGCAAACCCACAGAAGGTTTTAATGATTCCTATTAATAATCCAAATAAATCTTTGAGATAAAAGATTTCGTTGTTTACTCTAGCTCTTGTAAATGGACCCAAAGGTCTAACAGTTTCAACATTTTTTTTAAGTAAGAGGGACAGTGAGAGAGAGAGAGAGAGAGAATCAATGTTTACTTAGTTTTTCATGTGGCTTTCATTGCTCTGACATTTTGTTGTGTGCGTTGTGCCTGGGTTTGAACCCGTGTGCTCGCACATTCCAGGCAAGCGAAGTAACTGCTGAGCCACCACTCCAGCCCCGAGTTTCAACTTTTTATAGTATGTTCTTTCATCCCTAGATCCTCCATAAAACAATGTACATACTAATTAGGTTTGATGTATGGCCTAAAATAATACCAGGGAACACAGAATCCCAGCCACAGTCTGCACGGAATTCTTTTGATGTTTAGTTTCATTCAAAAATATTTAAGATTTGCTACAGCTAAGTGAGTAACACACAGTTTACAGATCAAGAACTATCTTGACTGAGTAAATCTTAATTTTTTAAAGGAAATACCTACTTGGAAAGCTTTCATTTTTAAATTTCAGACCTATATAGAATCTGGTGAAATAAAGACATGGAAATTATTAATGTATCATTGGAAATTAAAATTCAATACAGTAAAATGGAAACCAACTATCATGTTCAAGAGAGCTATTTTTAAATTTCAAAGTTTTGCGTGTTTCTTCTGTTTTCTCTCAAAACATAACTTAGTTTCTAGTCTAGTATATTTAAAGCTATGCACACATGTGGAGGGCTTTGATCTTTACTTCATCTGGAAATAATTTTAAAGCTGCAAGATTGGAACAGTCCTCAATAACTGAACAATCTGCAGCTCAAAGGATACAGCAGATGTCTGTAAGCTCCAAAAATATAAATCTGATATATTGGTGAGATGTTCACATTAATATTCAGAACAGGGAAATTAAAGGCACATGGCCACATGTCATATTATTTGTACTTCTTACCCCTGCTCTCAGATATTAGGGGAAGGAATCAATTCTAAAAAAATACTCAAGCTTTTTGTCATGGATAATAACTCTAAACTGATATGTCTCCACATTATCAAATTTGAACTTAGATCATCATATTCTGAGGTTGCAAAGCCATATAAGATAACACAGGAAAACTTCAACAAATTGAAGTCTGCAGAGCGGCATTGTTTTGACCATGAAAGTTATCCAGTTATAATTTTTTAAAGAAAAGCATGCCTAGAATCGACCATTTAATTATCACAAGGAAGTAAGAAGGATTTCTACTAGACACAGAGAAGAGATATGTTTTCCCTGACACTTTTCATTAGGTTCAGGGAGACCAACTTTCTTTTTTTTTTTTTACTCAAGGGCAAGTGAATTCTATTTGAAAACATGCCTACTCTGGGAAGTTCCGCTGACAGCAGTTTGCCTGATATTTTAGGACCATGACCTGGGCTTCTGTGCCAGGCCACCCTTTCTGGTCTCCTTAGCTCTTCATCACTAGAGCCAGTAACTGCAGAAGAGGAACACTGCTCTGAATTGCAAGAGCACATATCAGCCACTCTAGTCCCAGCCCAGACTGACCACTAGCACAGCTTGTTGTGATCTATCCCCACAACTGTCCTCTTATGTACCTTTATGACCCAGGATTTAAGCAGATGCACATTTAAGTCATTCCTTTTCAACTCTTGGTTGCAAGTTATTTTTTTTTCCCTTCAAATCCGTTTAGAAGCTATGAGAATAAAATTGTGGGAGTTTTTCAGTGAAGGTACTCTTAAATCTCTGGCCCAATGAGAAAATTAATCAAATTATTCTTAAAAGCAAAAAATCAAGTATATATTCATTCATTCATCTTTTCATTCAGAAATTGTTCAATATATCAGCTGTCAGTCAAGTTCCGGGTACTGTTGTGAGGGAAGCAGTCTGTTTTCATGGGGGTTAGTTTAGTCATTACACTCTGCTAACCTGTTAAGAGAACTGTACTCCGTGTTTCAAGAATCATGAAAGAATGCTTCATTCATTGCATCGCCCTCTGTGTTATGTTAATCTTTGCTTCTATCTTACTTAAAGTGTGTGTGTGTGTGTGTGTGTGTGTGTGTGCGCGCGCGCGCAAAAGAGAGAGGGAGAGAGATGTTCTGGCTCATTTTGTCAGCAGTGGAACCAGTTTTCCAGGGTTCCAGTGGGAAGATGGCAGGGCAATGTGATTGTTGATTTGTCTTTTATTCCCTGTCAGAGAGTATGATGCATTTGTATCCTCCTTTTGAAGAAGAATGACCTCACCGTCTGAGCTTTAATCTTTTTTCTTCATCATTTATTTCCTCAATCATGAAAAATTGCTACAAGTTGGTTATATATTATTTTTACCCTTAACAAAGCAATGTTTCCTCATAGCAGCTCAACAAATATCTGGATTTCCTTCCATGTGCTCAGAAGGTATTATTTAGTAGGAGATAAGAGGATGCGTAAACTATAGTCCCTGAACTCTGGATCCTTAAAATAATGATAATCTAATCACTAACATCAGAACAGTTGACAGCTTAACCAGAAAATGTAATGTTAATGAAAACTGCAGTAATTTACATCTTATTGCATTTACTTTAGTGTAACACTAACAAATGTTCCAAGGTAAATTTTACACTAATTCATTCTATAACAAATAGGACTGATGATGAAATTAATTTAGGTTATGTTATACACTACAAAGGATATTTGACAAAGGTAAACACGTAACTATATTAAAGAACTTCTCAGTACTTTACCTGTTCAAAAGGTGTTCATAGGCCAGATTTCACAAACTAATGTGACTATAGAATCTTGCTTTTTCTTGAACATTTATTAAATTTTGTTTCACATAGCATGTGTTAGGTTGAACAGTTAGGAAAATACTTCCATAAATTCTAATTACTTGAATATTTCCTGGAATATGTTTATATGCATTTTTATCTTATATAAAATGAAACTAAACATACAAGCATGTAAAACATGAAGCATCATAAATATTTATTCCAGCCTCTACACAGTTTCCTGAGGCTGTTTAAAATTTAAACTCAACATCACTTTTTAATCAAGAGGATTAGTTTAGAAGTCACTTACCTAGGTTTTAATCTAGACTACCTAACTGGCCATGTGACCTTGGGAAGCAAAGTTAACTCTCAACCTCAGGATTTTTCATCTTTCCTATGGGAATACTAAAATATATCTTGGCACATTTGTTGAATTGTAGAAAATTTCAAATAAGGTAATGAATATCAGCTAACTTTAAAAATGCTTACATTAAGGTATTATCAGTATGTTATATAGAAATACTATGTGTCATTTAATGCCCAGGGAAAACAGAAGATTACCAATGCAGATGATTATACCAATATATCCAGGTTAATTTTGACATTTCTTTGGTAAAAAATACTTCTAGGTCTCTATTATTTCAACTATTTTTCATGTGGGGAAACAAATACTGAAAATTAAAATCAATACTTTGTGTCATATAAATCCAGTTTTTTTTTTTAATTTTTTATTTTGAGCAAACTTACAATAAATCCAGTTTTTAATCAGCTTTTCATCCCTGTGACCAAAATATGTGACAGGAACAACTTGGAGGAAGGACACTTCATTTGTGGGTCACTATTTCAGAGGTCTCAGTCCATTGATGGTCAACTATATTGCTCTGAGCCTATGGTTAAGGTCCAGCAAAGGAAAGCTGCTTTCCTTTCTTCTTTCTAGAAAGAAGGAAAAAAATACCCAGTTTATTTGCATATATGGTATCCAAACTGTTCTGTAATACATCTTATCTGGTAATATTTGGTCAAGGATCACTTTATTTTTTACCCCATTAGTAAAGGAGAAATTGATCACTCCAGTTACATCACTAACATGTTAGATTTAAGATTAGAATTGTCAGTGTTTTCCAACCACTCTTCCTATTAATCCATAGGCTTCATTACAAGCATTAAGTAGTTTCAGGTCCTCTAAAATCTAATATAATGCTTAAAATGAAATGCAAATAACTTCACATTAGCATAAATAGTTTAACAGACAACAAGTTCTGTCTTGATGAAATTTGTCTGAATACTACACTTAGTATGTAGCAGTTATTTGAAATTTGGCATAGAAATTTAAACTTCATTTTTGCCACCCTGACAGGAGTGAGGTGGAATCTCAGGGAAGTTTTGATTTGCATTCCTCTGATTGCTAGGGATGTAGAATATTTCCTCATATATTTATGGGCTTTTTGGACTTCCTCAGTTTTTTGAGTTCTTTGTATATTCTGGATATTAGCCCTCCATCTGAGGTGCAGCAGTCAAAGATTTTCTCCCATTCTGTAGGTTCTCTCCTGACACTCTTGCCTAATTATTTAGCTGTGCATAAGCTTTTTAGTTTAATGGCATCCCACTCATTTATTCTTGGCTTTAATTATTGCTCTATGAGAGTCTGGTTAAGAAGGTGGTGTTGACACCTATGTCGTGGAGTGTTGATCCTATTTTTTCTTCAAGCAACTGTATAGTTGCTGGTTTAATTTCCAGATCCTTGAACCATTTTGATTTGATTCTTGTGCAGGGTGAGAGGTAAGGATCCAATTTCAGTTGTCTGCAGATGGCTGTGCAGTTTGTCCAGCACCATTTGTTGAACAGTCTGTCCTTCCTCCACACTGTTTTTGTCCCCTTTATTGAATATCAAATTGTTAAAGATTTGAGGGTTTGTCTCAGTATCTTCTATTCTGTTCCATTTTGTCTTCATTTCTGTTGATACCAATATCATGATGTTTTTCTTACTAAAGCTCAATAGTACAATTTCAGGTCAGGAATTGTGACATTTCCTGCTTCCTTGTTCTTGCTTGGTAATGTTTTGGCTATTCTGGGCCTTCTGTTATTCCATATGAATTTAAGGATTGCTTTTTCTATATCCATGAAAAATATTATTGGTATCTTGATAGGAATTGCATTGAATATATATAGGGCTTTCGGAAGAATGGCCATTTTAATTATATTGATTCTGCCTAACCAAGTACATGGAATTTTTTCCATCTACTCAGGTCTTCTGCAATTTCTTTTTTTAATGTTTAATAGTTTTTGTTGTAGAAGTCCTTTATATCTTGTTTTAAATTGATGCCCAAGTATTTTATTCTTTTTGAGGATATTGTGAATGGGACAGAATTATGCTGGAGGGGTTGTGGAAGAAGGACCACCATCACACTGTTGGTGGGACTACAAGCTTGTACAGCCACTCTGGAAAGCAGTGTAGAGACTCCTCAAAAAACTAGGGCCGGAACCACCTTATGATACAGCTATCCCACACTTGTGTATTTTCTCAAAGCAGCTAGAATCGGTATACTACAGAGATAAAGGTACATCAATGTTTATAGCAATTCAATTTATTATAGCTAAACTATGGAACCAACCCAGATGCCTCTCACTGGATGACTGGATTCAAAAACTGTGGTACACATATACAATGGAATTCTACTGTGCTGTTAGAGAGAACAAAATCATGGAATTTTCAGTCAAATGGATGGAGATGGAAAAAATTACGCTGAGTGAAATATCCCAGACTCAGAGACTCAAGGGCCTAATGTTTTCTGTCATATGTGGAAGCTAGGATACAATCAGAAACAGACTGAAAGCTGGCTAAGCTAATAATAACCTCAACATTGGTGAATTTTCACATGAGCAGGGGAAACTATGGCTATTACACTGGGGGATGAAGAAAAGAGTACAGAGATGGGTGGGAGAGATTAGGAGGAATATCAAGACAACTAGAAGGAGGGTGTAGGGGGTTATCAACCCAATGGGGAGTCTTTTACTTCCATGAGAAGCCCAATTAACATGGGGTAAAGCAGGGGAAACATGGTATCAGAGAAAACTCAATGCAGGGACATCATGAACTGGCATCAGTCTTGGCTTGCTTTGTCAATATACATGTGCTCATGAATGTGTAACAACGATTCCTTCCAATATGTAAGACTATATTGAATGAATAAAAAAAAATAAACTCTGTAGGAAAAATAATGGTAGTGTCACTATGTAGGAAAATTCCCTTGTTTGTATGGAAATACACTTAAACATTATGAAATTAAAAAAAAAAGAAATTTAAACTTCAAACATAGAGCTTCTTGGTAACACAATTGAAGTTGACAAAATTTATGCAAATTATTATTAACAAAGTTGATTTTTATCCTCTTAAGACTTAATTAAAGTATTTTGTGATAATTTATTCTATATTCACTATTCTTACTAATTCTTAGTACTCTTAAGATTGAGTTCATTCTGTGTAGCTGTATAATTCTAGATTCTTTTATGAGATACTGAGCATATCACTTCACTTATCATTTTCTTTCTCTCATTTTTTCACTACTCACAAAATGGCAGTAAAAGAGAGGAAAGATGCTGAAGGTAAAAATAAAATAAAATCATCAATTTACTAAATCCAAGAAGTAAATTCGACAAAAAACTACTCGAACTTCATTCTCTGATAATTTTATGATTGTGACTGAAGAGTATACAAGCTAAGCATACCTTTAAAAACCAAGTACATAATCTTTTGTAGAAAAATTAAAATGTATATTCTACTAAACCTACGTATGTATGGTACTTAGCCAATATCAATGTGACAGATTTTTTTTAACGGCATACTTTTTATTAGCAGTTGTAAGTTCATAGTAAAACTAAGCAGAAAATAGTTTCACATACCCCTGACCCCGCAGGGGTTCACATTCCTGCAGCAACATTCTGCCCCACTCACTCTGGTTCCTTTGAACCATCAATCAATGAACCTGCACTGACACGTCATTTTCACCGGAAGTCCATAGCCTGCATAGGGTTCCCTCTTGGTACTGTACATTCTATAGGTTTTGACGAATGTGTAATGATATTTGTCCACTATGATAGTTCTACACAGAATAGTTCCACAGCCCTAAAAATCCTCATGTCTGCCTATTCAGTGTTCCCTCCCTCCTTACTCCTGGCAACCACCCACCATTTCACACGTTCCATCGTTTTGTCTTTTCCAGGAATCAAGGTGTAGGTAGACTTTTCATATAGTTTTTCTTCACTGAGTGTTATGATATGGCTTTTCAAAGTTTGATTCTTTTTTTTTTTTTTAAATAGAGAGGGACAGTGAGAGAGACAGAGAAAGAGAGGAACAACTTTATTGAGTTTTTCACATGGCCTTAGTTGCTCCAACACAGTTGTGTACGTGGTGCTGGGGTTTGAACCCGGGTCCTCGTGCTTGCCAGGCAAGCGCCGAAACCGCTGAGCCACCGCTCCAGCCCAAGTTTGATTCTTTTTAATTCTGAATAACATTGCACTATGTGGCGGTATATATCAAGGTTTATTTATCCACCTACCTGCAGGACATCTTGGTTGCTTCCCAGTTTGGGAAATTATGAACAACATTGCAATAAATACCCGTATGCTGGTTTTTGAATGGTTTTACCTTTCTAAGTCCTTTAGTAAGTACTAAGGACTGTGATTATTGGACCATAGAGTAAGTGTGTGTTTAGATTGGTAAGAAATCACCAAAGGGTCTTCCAAAGTGGCTGCATCATTTGCATTCCCACAAACAATGGGCTTTGTTGCTTCATATACTCACCAGCATGTGGTGGTGTCAGTCTTCTGGATCTAGCTATGTCCTAGTGTCTTATTGTTGCTTTCTTTTGCAAATCCCTAACCCTTTCATGTGGTCACTTACCCATTGTTTATCTTCTTTGATGGGATTGTTTACATGCTTTTCTAATCATATTTATCTTCTTACTGTTTAGTTTTAAGGATTATTTGAATGGTTTAGATAAAAGTCAGATGTGTTTTTTCCAAATATTTTCCCTGTCTGTGGCTTGACTTTCTTTTTTTCCAGTGACCAGACACTTTTCTTCATTAGAAGTATTAGCTACACTTTAAGGTGACTTGCCATATGTTACTTATTTTACCCACTTTTATAAGAACATTTGTGACTTTTGGACAAGCAAAATTTTATTTTTAAGACTTTAGACATAGAATTGGTCCAAGAATTTTTTTGTCAGAGTTTATATGCTAACTGGAATTTTTTTTTATTTCTAGCAGGTTTTCTAATATTTTCAGACTTATTCATTTGCTTAGAGTTATATTTTTAAAGATAGCCACTATTTATTTCACATAGAATTGAGTTAAATAAATTAATATTTACAATGAAATTTTCGTGTTTCACATAAATAGCAGTAAAATTTATTGAGCTCATACATTTATTATGTGCTGGCTGGGTATATTTTAAAATACCTTTTACAAGCCAGGTGCAATGTCACACACCTGTAATCCCAGTAGTTCAGGAGGCTGAGGCAGAGGAGGGCATCACAAGGTCAAAGCCAATCCCCAGTGACGTAACAAGACCCTAGGCAATTTAGACCTTGTCTCAAAATAAACTAGAAAATGGGCTGGGGATTTGATGTGGCTCAGTGGTTAAGTGCCCATGGGTTCAATCCCCAGTATCAAAAAATAATAAAATGACATTTATAATATATATATATATATATGTATTTTATTTGCCATCAAACAGTATCAGACAAGAACAATTATTATTTTTATCACCACTTTACACATAAGGAAATGAAACAAAGAGAGAGCAGATTGCTGAATGCCATACACCCTGTGTGTGGGTGGCATAAATTGTGTTCAAACCTCAGCTATATGGTCCAGCAACCTGCGGCTAGCCCATTACATCACATTGCTGTGTGGCATGTTTCTCCAACCTGGAACATTACAATTATACAATGCTCTTGATTGACCTCTCCTTCAGCTTTCAATCTTGTAGATTTTTGTTTGTTTGAAAAAGACTAGTGAAGGGGAAATCCTAGAGAATGACTTTGGCCAGATTCTATTATTATATTGTGTTTTTGTGTGAATCATAACAACAAATCTCACCGTTATGTACAAATATAAGGCACCACCAAAAAACATGGAAAAATTTGTGAGTTTTTACAAAAAAAAATAATTTGAGGAAGGAGTTGAGGAGGAAGGTGTCATTCCTATGGGTATTTTTTTATAAGTGTTCATTCAAAAATTGAATGATTTTCTTACAGCTCTGTGATTTGAAGCATATATATACTTATTATTTATATATGTGTATATATTAGCTAGTGGTTCAATTTCTGGGAGTGATATTAGGAAATTATTTTAATCTATACATTAAAGCATTATCATTTTTTATTTCTAAAATAATTTAAAATCAACTAATATGATTTGTGTAAAAGTAAATTTTTAAAGCAATATGTATGTTAAATGTTGTTTAATGGCTTCTTGGCTCATTTTATAATTGTTGCTACACTTCACTTAATATTTATCTGGCCTCACTTCAGATTAAGTATTTGAAGCTTTCTCATGCCATTTACGTAATCGTTTTTACACTGTTTTTCATTAAAAAATTAACGAGAAAAAGACATTACTTTAATACAAGCAAATTATTTTTTCAGGCACTTAACAGGAATAGGATTATATCCTTCAGGAAATTTATGAGTAATTTTCCTATTCAGTGATAGGATAGATGAGAGGAGGGTTGCTGAAGTGTTTCCTAATCTTTCATCTTGTCACTTTAAGATTCATTTAAATACCAAAATTCAAAGTGTCTTTTGTGAAGAAATAAAATCACACAAGTCAGTGGTCAGGTATACTAGGAAAGGCAATGGGTTCATGTATGAGAGAATCTGCCTGATAAGAAAATGGTTGAATTCATGGAAAATACATCACCTTAAACAAATCCAACTCAAATCTAAGGCCTTCACGAGAAATGCATAAGTATTCAAAAATGACTCCTTCACACTGGTCCACATTTGTATTTATAATGAACAATGCTGATGATTCATTAAGTCAACAAATGAATATATTTTGACCCTACTAAAGGCTAGGCACTTTTTTGTCCTGAAGACTGAACCAGAGCTCAAGTGACAGATTTTTTTGGAAATTGCAGTCTGGTGGAGAAGCTGGAAAAGATGAACAATAAACAGATCAGCAATATATTAATAAGTAACCTGAGATAATAAGAAGCTGTGCAAAAATAAATGGAGATACTATGCATAAAGGCTAATGCCCCATTCTAATTTTTAAATTAAATAACAAATAAAAAATATAGTGTTAAATTATGTATATTATTTAGGTCATGTAATAACACACATATAAAGCTAAAACACAGGTTCTTAATCACTAAAGAAACAGAGCAACAAAGCATTTAAGACGCCTGTGTCCCATTCTGATCCCAACTTCCAGCCATTTTCACCTTGAGAGGTTGCCGGCATTTTGAATTTCGTGTTCATCATTTGCTCTGTTTTCCTATTGATTTTGCCACTGTCAGTATCTTAACCTAAAGTTCCGTTTTGCATGTTTCATGGACTGTGTGTTGTACCCTTTTTTTTGAAACTGGCTTTATTCAGTCTACTTTTTGTTTCTGACATTTATCCGTGTTGGTGTACCTTCATCTGTTTTCAGTCCTACATGTAATATTTCACCGTGTGAGTCCATCACAGTGTATTTATCCAATTTGCTCTCCATTGACATGGGGTTGTTTCCAAGATGTTTTCCTCTGTGCTTGCTATTATAGTGAACACAGTTCTCATCACATTTTGCTCATACCTTTATTCTGAGACATGTGCACGTGGTTCTCTATGGGTGTGCACCTAGGAGTGGAGTTTCTGAGTCAGGAGGCACATATCTTCATAGTTTCTAAATGCATTTTCTGGGGTTTTTTTTTTTTTGTAATTCAAGGGTAGTGTTTCACATAACAAATGTGAGCATTTGGAAGCAGAACAACATTTGACACAAAATGAACACATAACATACTAAGGTTCTAAGGTGGGAGGGGCTTGGTGTGTTGAAGGAAGAGGGAAAAAGTCTAAAAGTTAAGAAAGGGTTAAATCAGGTAGTGCTTTGTAAGACATTCAAATCAGAAGCAGTGCACAATTTCATGCATGCCACCAATCATTGGTATCTTACAAATATACACGCACATTTATTTTGTTATTGTTTGTGTCATACATTATTGCACAAATATGATTTAATAAAAAATTACAGAGTGCTACTGACTACATAGCACGGGTGGACAATTAAATCTACTGACAGCCACTGGGAAAATTTCATTTTATTAAGAAGACTCCACTCGTGTTATGAACCCAAAGTGAGGAAAGTGGCGGAAGACAAAGGTGCTATGATTGATGTTTGACCATAACTTTATCATTCTTATTCCAAGAGAAGATGCAGTTGATCTCCCTCCAGATGTCACATCTCATGATCGCTATTTTCCAAGTGGTCTCCAAGGTGGTGGAGCCTGGGCAGCAGCTTCAGATTTGAGCTGGGCTGGCCAAGTTGCACCAGAGGAGCAGACTGGTATTACATTAAAGGAAGCCTTTTCCATTCATCTCGGCTTGACTGTGTGAATGTGGATGGAGATTCTGTCCACAGTGCACTGGTTGAAACACCCACAAGGATGCAATCGGAGTGCAATCCAGATCAGTCTCTTCAGCCTCCAGTGTGTTTATTTTCCTCTTCAGCATAGGTTAACAAATTCCTCATGGCCAAAATTAATTACTGATTAAACAACATTTACAAAACTGAAAAAAGCAATGTTGCCTGATTAATTAGTGTTTTCAGTTTGTATCTATAGGAAGAAATAAGGTGTTTCAGGTAAAATAATTAAAATAATTAAACAAAATGGCATTGAAGAAACATATTGCACTTTTTAAAAGTGAGTCATCCATTTTATTTTGACATTGCCACTTGCATTTTGTAGCACATTTAACTATATTCCAACACAATTAGCCTCGATAATGCCCTAAGAATCTAAAATCACATCATTATTCTTGATTTATAAAATTGTAATACACTTTAGTGTTTTTGTACTGTAATGCTGAAAGAACATGATGCACTTAAAAAGATGCTTAAATCTAAACTTCACTTCTACTTAAAATAGCAATAAAATTTCATTAAATACTGCAAGCTTCACTAGAGGGAAGCAATATATCACAGTGCAGTAATTTTAAATTTTTTAAACCAAATTTTATAATAACAAAACATGTATCACTACTACTGTGTGCACACTCACAGACATGTACACACACTCAAATGTTATACCTGCCTTGAAACTGCAGAATCAGAATATGCCACTAAAATATGCATATGCCTGGGTGAAACTTAGTGTATTACTCTATTCTGCTTTCCTTTCTTCCTTCCTTACACCCTTCTTTTCTTTTTTCTTTCTATTCTTCCTTCCTGTCTTCTTTTTTTCTTTGACATGGCTAAAATGGTTTAGACTGACTCTTAGTATATATCTCAATTCATTGTATCATATACTTGGAATGTAAAGGCTTTCTTTAAAGTAAACATTTAAATGTTTTTAAAAGCATCTTCGGGAAATTACTTACACTCTACGTATAAAGCTAGGATATCGAGTGCACATACTTCATATGGTTACTGTGAGGCTGAATGGCATAATGCAGACAGTCCTCACCCCCAAGCCCCGTCCATGATTTTATTTTCCACTGCTTCACTTACCTGTTATCCTGTGGCTCAAAAAAAGTAAATGGAAGATTCTAGAAATAGAAATTCAAAAGTTTCAAAATGCACGCTATTCTGTGTGATTAGATTTCATACCATCCTGCTCTGTCCCGCTTGGGACCTCAATCACTCCTTAGTCAGGCATAGCCTCACGTAGATGGAGTGAGTGTCTCCACTCACTGGTGATGGAGTATTTGTCTCCATTTTCAGATTGTCTCAGTGTCACGATGCTTGTATTCATGTAACCTGATTTTAATTACTAATGACCCCAAAGCACTATAATGGTGATGCTGGCAATTCAAGTACATCAAAGAAAAACCTATAGTAGTGGGTATTTATGTATAGAAAAAGACAAAGCACATACTGAGTTGAATGCTATCTGTGGTTTCTGGAATCCACCAGGGATCTTATCCGTTGTGGATAAATGGGCAAAGAGCTACTATATAAATTAATCAAAAAATTTATTATGAATAATAATTGATCAGTAAATGCTAGCTATGAATAAAAGTATTAGTTTTAATTTTAAATCAAAGCAAATACTTTTGAACATTTAAAGATCATTTAAATTAAATTTATTAAAAATATTTAACAAATCTGAATTACAAAATGGACCTGTTCAGCATAATCCATAATATAGTACATATCACTTCCTTAGCAATATTTACATAAAACAGGTTTGTGAGAAAACAAATTTTAGTTCATGAAAACCATGCATTAACAAGGGTGAAAAGCAGCTTTTCAAGGATAACTGAAATCCTTTTCTTCAAGATGGTTTGTGTACACAGATACACATTGAACCCCCCTGATGCTTGAAAACAGCTTTCTATCCCATTATAGATAGAAATAACATTCTACTTGTAGCTGATAGTTTGGGTTCATGCCAACAACACCTAAAGCTTAGACTATCAAGTTGATTAGGGGTTTGTGTAAGGAAACCCTGCGTAGCATTGGTGAATCTTTCTGAGTGTCAGAAATCCTCTTCTCTCTCTCTCTCTCTTAGATTTTGCAGTTAGAAGGATTGAACTCAGGAAAACTCTTCCAGTTTTATTTTACTTTGAGACAGGGTCTCCTAAATTGTTGAGGCTGGCCTCAAACTTGTGATCCTCCTGCCTGAGCCTTCCAAGGATTACAGACCTGCACCATCACACCTGGCTGGAGGTACAGCATGGTGGTAGAGTAGCACTTGCCTAGCATGCATGCAGTCCTTGGTTCAATCCTAGTGTCTCCTGGTGTTCTTCCCATGGGAGCGGGGGAAAACATGCTAACATATCCCAGAAATTCTCTTTAGACCCATGGAAGATAAGTTACTGAGGTGTGGGGTGTGAAATCAGAAAGCGTGATCCGCCTACAGTTCTACCCAACTACTGCAAATTATTGCCATGTGGAAGCATGGGCTCATTGTTGCCAGAGCTAAGGACTGAAAAAATCTGAATTTTTGTGTTATAGCTCCTATTTTTAGATGCTGGCAAATAATTTTTAAAAAATTAAATGCTATGTGAGCCAAACAAAACACATTGCTGGCTGAATCTGGCCCATGAGATACCAGTTTAGAACCTGGGATGTGATTTAGCTTGAAGATTCATGCTTGTTGAAACCAGAGGAAAGGAAGGCATGAGAATTAATTAGATTATTGTGAATAAGAGTTTCTTAATATATTTGGAAAGACCTCCACGTTAAACACTGCATATGAATAATACATGATGGTGACATGAATATTATTGTACTTTAAACATAAATGTACCACCACATTAAAATAGCTTCTAAATCCTCCTCTTGTTCTTAGTTGCAGAACAAATTTGCATGCCCCAATTACCAACATCCTGGTGTGCATTTAGCAAAACGATGCTTCTACAAAAGAATGCATGTCATTCAGTGGAGAATGGGACATAACACAGCTTCAAGCTACTGAACTGAACAATGAATTTTTAATTTCATCAGTAACATTAGCTATTCTCCAATTTGATTAGGAGTATAGGTGTTTCCCATTAGGTGCACCATTTTTTCTGGTTAAAAACAAAAGGAGGACCTTAGAAAAATGTGTCACTTATGAATGTGTCAGTTTTGTGTTCAGCATCTCTTGTCTAAAGCAGACACAATATGTTCAGAAAAATCATACAAAAGTCTTAAATTAGCTGTACAAGAAGTAAGGTACAAGCAATTATATCTGAATGGTATGTCCTTCTGTGTTCTTTATGGGTGTATTTTATTCAAACTTCAGCATCCAACATATTTTCCTCTGCTAATTTAGAAATGTATGCCAAGTTGACATGATCCTGCACCTATGCTTACATTTTCTATATTTTTCCCACTCTCCAGCTTATCGTCCTTTAAATCCATTTTGAGCAACATAATTAATATTCAAGCAACATAAATGAATTTATTAGGACTTAATTGTGCCCTCCCACTTAAGTATATGGATCTATCTGGTACACATATCATATATCTTTTTACATCTATTCTACAAATTTGTATTTGCTATTAATCCGAATAGGATTAGTATCAATGGGTCAAAGATAGTAATAAGCCATTAAGTCTCTATGCTCATGCTGGTGCATGCCTTTAATCCCACCTGTCCGGGACACTGAGGCAGGAGGATAGCAAGTTCCAAGCTGGCCTCAGAAACTTACCGAGACCCTTTCTCAAAATAAATAAAATAAAATGGCCCGGGGATGTGGCTCAATTGTTAAGCACCTCTGAGTTCAATCCCTGAGTTCAATAAAAAAGAATTATTGAAGTCTGCATGAAAACTATTTAAGTGATTTCATTACTTTGTATTATTCATCAAATATTTATCCAGCACGTACTTTATGCCTAACCCAAGTATAAGTGTGAGGAACACAGCAGCAAGGTTAAGCATTTATGATTCACACTCCCTTTTTTTAGGATATTCTCTACTCTTCTTTTATGTATACTAAAGCACATATTTCCACAATTATATTCTGCTGATGCAGACCTTCTACAGGTCTACCAAACCAAGTACAAGCTGCGGAAGTACACCTTTCAAAACCATATTCATAGGTACACACTCCTTTTTTTAGGATATTCTCTACTCTTCTTTTATGTATACTAAAGCTTCAGTCATATTTGACTGTTTTATCAATTGGTGAACTTTTATTTATAGTGATATAGTGAACATGTCCTTGGCAGTTCAGTAAGAAAGTTCTGAAGTCATTACCTCATTTAGCTTTCATACATTTACATTTGATAAAGAGAAAAATCCCTCAGAGCAGCATTAACCCATCCTAGATGTCCTCTGAGGTTCCATTGGCCAGAACTGGATGACAAAGTCACGCTCTAGACAGAGCTATTGAGCAAGCTATCAACAGTACAAAAGTACTTAGTATAATCCAAACTTAATCATCCTCTCTAACTCCACACCTCCTCTCATGCCATTCCTTTCAAATCTTTTTCTCCTGAATTTTCCACCTCGTAATGACTTGCAACTTTAGCCCAAAGTCTCAATGTCCCTGTAATTCCCAGAAAAGAGTGGCTTCTGTCTTTGTGTGATGCTTAGTTTGTCCCTGCTGTGTAATTTTTTCTGCATTATCCAATTGTGCTTTTCTTTACATGCATATCAACTTGTTAACATCCTTGAATATAAGGACAGTTAGTTTCTTAATTTTTAGGTCATCAAATATATCACCACTGCACAAAAATGACACAGTCAGTGAAAGAATATAGAGAACCTGAAATAATTTCAAAAAAATTAACACGAACATCTCCAAAAATATTTGAAGTGATTTATGAGTCAAAATTAGAAAAACCTAGGACAGAGATAAAGAAACCAGAAAATAAAGCAAAGAAAACAAATTTGGATACTAGGAGAAACCTAGATAAGCATGCTACAGAGGTTGGCTGTTACTTTTGTTTGAGAGTCTTTGAATGTATAGGCATAAAAAGGAAAATATATTGAATGACACAGATGTTACATTTTTAGGGGTGACCTATAAATTCATGTTTTTCTGCAAATAAAATGAAGACATGAATATCAACACAAGGATCATTTTAAACACTTATTGATAGATAATCTCTACCATATGTAGAAAAACTCAAAAACTATTTGTCCCTGTCTTTTTATAGCAATCGAAAATTAGCCAAATACTCACATGTATTTACTGCCATAGAAGGAGCACAGCTAGTAACTTGAACCATATATAGACTGGAAAATCCGTCCAATAAAAACTCAATTACTTCTCTAAAATATGACAATAAGGCCACACAGTGGACATTGTTAATATGTTAAGTGTAAGTAAATACTGACACCTACAAAAATTAATCCTGCCCATATAATTGCAAAACAATTGCATGGACTTCTCATGTAGGGTGTCTCAGTCTCAGCCCTATGGACATTCTGTGACTAATTCTTTGTTATAGAGTTCTGATTGTGGATTGTAGAATATTTAGCAGCACTCCTGACTCTGTACCCTTGGTGCTATAACAACAGAAAATGTCCTTAGACGGTGACAAATATATCCTATAAATTAAATTGCCTCTGGTTGAGAACCACTATTCTAGAGCCAATCCTGTTTCCAGGGTGATTCTGGGAATGGGACTGCAGGTGAACCAGAACTTTCAGAGTCCCACAACATGATACAATATGATATCCATTTGATCACAGAAGCATCTTACCTGATCACTGTTGCACTTGGAGTTAATGGAAATCACCATGACCTAGCAGAGACTCAGGGTGTAAATGTTAGGAAGAAATGACATATCACTGGTTTCATTTGAAGCAGAAAGTATAGGAAAAGAAAGCATAGAAAGTTTTAATACTGAAGAATATGTCACTGTAGAAATGAATAAATAAAATTGTTCTTTTAAGAAAAACTTCTAGGGGCTGGAGCTGTGGTTCAGTGGTTCCGGTGCTTGCCTGCATGTGCAAGTACATGGGTTCAAACTCCAGCACCCACGTACATAACTAAGTGTCAAAGCAACGAAAGCCATGTGAAAAACTCAATAAAAATTGATTCTCTCTCTCTCTCTCTCTCTCTCTCTCGCTCTCTCTCTCTCACTGTCCTTCTCTCTTAAAAAAAAACTTCTGAAGCAAGATTGAATTCTGTAGCACATTTTGATACTGTAGTACAATAGTTATGCAACATGGTGGTTCCATCCATAAATTTTTGAGGAATCTCCATACTGCTTCCCAATGTGCTTGAACTAATCTACAGACCAAACAATAATGTATAAGTGTTACTTTCTCCCTACAAACTCACCAAAATTTATTATTGTTCATGATCTTGATCTTTGTCATTCTAATGGGAGTGAGATTAAATCTTAATGCAGTTTTTATTTGCATTTCTCTTATTACTAGAGATGTTGAACATTTTTTCATGTGTTTACTGGCCATTTGTGTTTCTTCTATTGAGAAATTTCTGTTTAGTTCTTTTGTCCCAATCCTGGGGTTCTTCCCCAAGGACCTAAAATCAGCATATTATAGTAACAGAGCCATATCAATGTTTATAGCAGCACAATTCAGAATAGCTAAATTGTGGAGTCAGTTCAAATGTCTATCACTGCATGAATGTATTTAAAAAATGTGGTATATACATACTATGGAGTTATGTTCAGCTATTAGAAAGAATGAAATAGTGGCATTTGCTGGTGAATGGATAGAACATCATGCTAAGTGAAATTAGCCCAAATCAGAAACTCAAAATTCTATGTTTTCTCTCATTTATGGAAGCTATAGAGTAAAATGATGTAAATGGGGAGTGAAAGATAACACTAGATAAAGAACTAGTCAAATATAAATTAATAGATGAACTAAAAAAAGTCTATTAGAGTAAAGGAAAGAGAAGGGAAGAGGAGAAGAAGGGTAGAAGAGAGGAAAGGGGGTTAGGGGACAGGGGAAAAAGTATTTTTTGTACCTATCAGCAGAAAAAAGGGACCATGGGATGGGAGAAGGGAATTGGGAGTGATTAGGTGGGGTATCAGCCAAATTATATTGTTGCATTATGTGTATGTATGAATATGTAATTACAAAACCTGTCATTATGTACAATTTTAATGTATCAATAAAAATGTAAAAAAAAATTTGTCACCTAATATAATCCTTTCAAAGTAGCAGGACTCAATCTGGTAACCCAGTGTTTGCCAATAGAATTTTCCCACTGCAGAAAATCTCCTCTGCATTTGAATTCCCAGGGTACAGGCATTTTTCCTCAAGTACAGAAACATCTCTACTGCTAACATAATTTCTTTTTTCTCCTGTAAGTGTATATATACAAAAAATCAGTGCTTCAATATCATATTGAAGACAGACAGCCTTTGCACATAAAAAGCAACAAAATTAATCTTTCACTTTGAAATATTGAATTATATGAAAGAAGTTAATTCTTCATGTACCCTCACTTACACATGCTTTTAAAAAGTTGTTTTCATATTATAACATAGTAGGAATGTTCATTAACAGAAAGATTGCTATCTCCATGAGTAAATAGATCTATACTTATTATATTCTTAAATTTACTCTCTTCCTTCGTTACCTCCTGTCTCTGTTGCTGTTGCATTGAACACAATGACCATGTGAACAATTTTTAAAACCTTTTCAGAAAGCTCTGCTGTAATATGGGTTTGTACTTCTCTGCAATGTTGAGTTGTTCTCAGGACCCCATGTTAGAATATATCTATGTTCCCAAGTAAATTACTCACAAGAACTTATCACAGACAAATTAAGTTCCCATGAATCTCTAAAATTATTGCTCTTTGTAAACCTTTATAGAGCCTTCAGGAAACATGCACAACTTGGTCAGGATCTATTCAGATCACTGTGTTGTATTAATGGATTTCCTATGTGCAACCTAGATTTATAAAGGTTTTTACATTAAGGAGTGAATGATTCAGAGCAAATATGCTACCTGAACCATTTGTGTATTTAAAAAGAGCCAAATATTCCTAGAGTTTTAGGAGCAGAGTTCTTTTGCTGTTCTTTAAGTGATTCCCACACTACAAATGAACAAAAGATTTATTTCAAAACCCCACAGCCAAGTTAAAATTAACTGAGAATGTGCTATGAACATTCATACAGCACCTTTGTACCTCATAATATGAATAGAAAAGAAATGGATATTAAGGAAAGAATATAGGTGTAAACCATCTCTGGGTATCTGTTCTCATGTCAGAACCATATTAAATGGCTTTAATCACAAATGACATTTAAAAGTAGTCAATGAAACACATCTGATTTTTGTCTTCTCCTCAATTGCAAAATACAATGGTGAGAAATGAAAATTATTTATATAACAGTAAAATATTTGAAGAATTTTCTTCATCTAATATTACCTCATCTATACCAATACACTATTTACACAATTTAAAATGGATATAATTTGTATGTATCTACATCTATCTATTCATTTGTATCCATAAATATCATGTGAATAACATTTGTAATATTCACGATCCTTCACAAGGAGAATACAGATGTTCTCAATTTCAATGAAACCACAAAATACGTAAAGAGGAACACAGAATTCATTGAGCATCCAGTAAGTAGTATCATATTATAAGGGAAACCTTTATTTCATCTCCAACTAAGAAAACTAAATCCTTAAAATGACAATCCACAACCACCCATCTCTGTGTTCATGGTTAAACAGTCCTTCCTTGAAGAGGCGTAACTATGGTATGTTGCTCCCATTTTGATCTCTTCCTCAGCACTTCAGAAAATTTACCACAATTTACAATCTTGACACATTATGACAATCATGGTACAGGAATATGATCACTGTGGTGGTTGAGCCTATTGTATGCAAGGTAATGTTTCAAGGATAAAATTAATATAAGTTTCTCTTAGTTTGAAAAAGATAGACATGGTAATACTTTTTTTTCTGACACATTTAAAATACATATAGAAAAAAGCAGGGATGGAATCACCAAATGACTCAACTATTCCACTCTTGGGTATTTGCCCAGAAGATAAAATATCAACATATTACAGATACACAGCTATGATAATGTTTATAGCAGCACTATTCATAATAGCTAAATTATGGAATCAATGCAGAGGCCCTTTACTGGATGAATGTATCCACACACAATGGAATTCTCATCATCTATTAAAAAGAATGAAATAATGCTGAGTGAAATTCGCCAAACTCAGAGCTCAAAGGTCAAATGTTTTCTCTCATATGTAGAAGCTAGAGTAGAACTAACAATAAGGTGAAAGACAGTCAAGCTTGTAAGAGACTCACTAAAGTCAGAATAATATATGATCTAGAGGAAATCTAGTTATGAATTGGAGGGAGGGAGGCAAAGGGGGAGAAATGAGGGAGGATGGAGAGGGAAAAGGGTCGCTATAAATATTATATGGTATATTTTACTCCCCTGAGAAGTTAAATAATACTCACACAGACATTTAAATCTGGAAAATTTTTAAAATTATATATGTATATGTACAGTGACATCTGTAATCAGGGAGAATTCAATGGAGGTATGAGACCAGGTGGTGGGGATTCTGGGTAAGAATTGAGTTCAAGTTACGTTGTCTTTATGTGAGAATGTATGAATGTGTAACAATGAATTCCTTCACTATGTAAGACTATGTTACACCAATAAATAAAATAGAATACTAAAAATAGCAGAGTCTGCCTAGAGGTCTTAGTAAACTATTTGCTTGGTTTCTAACATCAACTCTACAACTTAATAATTGCATTAATATCTACCACTGATTTTTACATGATTTTAAAGTAGGAAACATCTTAGAAATGTTTAGGATTGTTTCCCACTTACACTGAGTTAACGGTGGCATATAATCACAGAATAAACAACAGCATTTTTTAGTATGGTTTTAAAAAAATATGTTAGATATTTTGTTCTAAATGTTTTTAAAATTCAGTTGAAATTGTTTCATTAATAAGTCACATTTTCAATCATCATCTATTGATTTAAATTCTTATAAATAGTACTGGATTAAAATAGTTTACCATGTTTGAATATATTTAAATCATCAAAATCATATGGATAAGAACCTATGGATATGTATGAATTTAACCACTGTATTTATAAATGTGATTGATTTAATTGAATTCATCTGTATTTTGCCACATAAAGTGGTCTTCTTTTTCAAACACTGGATTACTCAAAGGGCTATGTTTTTATCTATTTGTGTATTCTAGTGTCTTTGGCATTCACAAAAGTGCAAGATAAAATACACTGTTATTCATTTCCACATATGACTAATGCCCATGGAAAGAGTTTGAAAGGAACTCATCTTCACTGAATTATGTTAGGTTATTAGAGGATCAGGAGGGAGTCTAGAACTATCATTGTTCTTTGAGATGAACATTTTTTTCATCTTGAAGCTGTTGTGGGCAGAAGGCATTTGGATAGAAAGTGGATCATAAAAGGAGATATTAGAGGCTTTATTTTGTAAAGGGCACTACTAAACTTATTTTAAATAAATTTATTATTTAGAGTGATAGTATAAATGCCCTTTAAGATGCTGTAATGGAAAAAAAAATGAGATTGCATTTGTGTGGAAGAAAGTGGTAATCTTTTCAATTTAATCTAAGGTTCTGTCCTCAAATTATAATACAGGTGACATAAAGTGAATGGTTTGTTCCTTTCTATACAGGATTTTTCAGATTAAGCTTTTATGAAGGAATACTACTGCAAGGAATTTTCCTGAACCAGAAACTGTAAATAAAGGATCATTGATGAAGTATGTTGATGGGAGAGCAAAACATGAAAAGCTGCTGAAGTAAAATCAACTATGTTTTGTCTGTAGGGCAGTCATGACTTAATGCATACAGCCATGAACAGGATAAATCAAACTTTGCACAGAAAATTGATGATGAAAACAGTTCAGGAGAAAACAAAACTGAGTACATATGTATATGTTTGCATGTGTATGCATGTGTGTTATGTACATGTGTGTATACACACATATATGATTTTAATTTTTTCTCCATAATACCGCTGAGATATTTGGAATGCTTTTGATACATGGCTATTGAGAGATCAAAAACCCATCATTTTAACATCAAATAACATCACTTGAATTTTTTCTATTAAAAAATTCTTGCCCTTACTCTGTCTTTTCTCAAAGACGAGACATTAGTACTCTAGGTAGAGGCTGTTTATGTTTCTTTCTTTCAAGAGCTGCTTGACAGCTCCTCCCTGGAGAGGAACTCGGACTCTTTAAATTTTTACCAGGCTACAGTATTTGAAATTTGGAGAGTAGACATTAGCTTTTGAGGTACAGTGTTTGATGCTATGAATCTTTTAAGCTGTAGTACTGCTAGAGAAGATTTTAGAGATTTGCTGCAGACCATTTGTCAGGGGACAATAAGCATTTGTGAACAATATATAGTGAAAATATGCTTGCAAACTTTTCATTAGACAATATGAGAAAATCATGCTGGTATGTTTTTCAGGTTTCAATGATATGTCAAATAACATAACTACTAAGGGTGTAATGGGTTTTTTTTTTCCATTTAGCTCTTATTTTCAGACAAAAGAAATGGCTCCCTGGCTAGAGTTGCTTTATATTATAGAAGTAGTCTATAGCACAAATTGCACTGAAAATAAGCAAAAGCATGCAACGTGAATAAAGAGGTATCAAAATGAATAAGGAAGTTAGCATGGTAAGATCTGGAGTAGGAGTTCACTTAAAAAAAAAAATATATATATATATATATATATAAAGACAGTCAGTCTTGTCAGTCTTTCCAATGCTTTCAGAGAGCAAAGTAGATCTTAGTTCTATTCCTTTTATAAGCCTTACAGGAAGGAGAGTTATGACTTTATCCTTTCCTAACAAGTATTTCTGTCTTCACTTGCAATCTAGTTACAACACTTTAAAATATCTTTCCAGGGGCTGGAGCAGTGGCTCAGTGGTTACATTGCATCACTGGCATATGCAAGGACCTGAGTTCTAAACCCACCACCACATAAACAACTAAGTGTTGGAGAAACAAAACCAGATGAAAAAATAAATAAAATTGACTCTCTCTTTCCCTCTCTCTCTAAAAAAAATGTAAAAAAACACCTTTCCATCATAGCATATGCTGGTAAGAGGTCAAATTTGAAGTGCACATTGAGGGTTTTAGGTAGCTTACACAGGCTATGTAGAGGAATTCTGCTAGTTTTAACTAGTCAAGACATTAAAAGCAATGGTAGGAGAATTTTTTTTGTTTTTGATTTTTGTTTCTTGTTTTCAATAGATGTCATCAGACTGCACAATTAAACTATCCAACTTCTTACTAAAATGGTTTAAGTAGAAAGCACATTGTCCAGCTCAATGACCCCTTCTATTCTGGGGCTAATGAAGGGTCCTAAAAGGGAGAGAGAATATTTGTATAAATTAAATGGCAATAAGAATGCACATGAGTAGCAGAAATTTTTGTGCCTACTTTCCTTCTTAAGTGTGTTTTCTCTTCACAGATCAAGGGTAATCTTATTCTACTTATACTTGGGGGTACTAACCAACAAAATTTCACACACGAGTTTCTCCCATACTGAAGAAGAGAAATTTTAGCAAATAATTTTTTAAAATGAAACAGTTTAAAGTAGAATTTAACTGAGCATGGTATCCTTGAATGCCCACTCTGTATCTGGAACTTTAAGATACTTTATGTGGGAATAAAATATAAGTAGAAACCAAATCCCAAAATGTTTATAAATCTTGTAAAGAGTGAGAACATTTACAGCCATAAAAATATTAGAAACTATATGCAATAGAATATTATTGAAATCCACCAAAATGTTTTTATAGTGTTGGTCTTTGTTACCCGAAGCGTGGTCTATGGAGAAGCAGCAGGCATGCCTGGCTGCTTGTTATAGATGCAGAATCTCAGACCGTGCCCCAAATTTCCTGATTCAGAATTTGCTTTTTCTTTCAAACTCCCCAAGTGATTTGTTTCACTTTAATGTTTGAAAACACTTAATTAGAATACTATTTTTTGTGCGGGGTATATGTATGTTTTCCAAAGAGTTGGGGGTGTTGAGGGGAGGCAGGGCTAGGTATAAACCATTCATCAGAATCAAAGCTTTGTGTAGACATCAGTTCATCAGGCTCCACCTTGTAAGCCATCTGCCTTACCAGGCCTTTCCATCACTGTCCATGTTAATCCACACCATGGCTCCACGTAATGGCTCCTCACAGCTATTGGGGGCCCTTATCTTTTTCAGTGTCCCTTTCTAAAATTATGTTTCTGAAGTCTTAAAATATATGTGAAGAGAAATAAAATTTTCCTTTCTGCAGGGTACAGAAGAATTTTTTTTTTATTGAATCACAATTGGGTCAACTCAGGAATAGCCAGGCTTCTGTTCATCCAGCGTGCGCTGGTTAGCAATGTATCTGTTGTAAAATATGTTCTCTAGCTCCCTGGAGTGGAAGTAAAACGACTTCTTCTTTATCCTTGGTTGTCCGAGTTCATGGTACTCTGAAAGCCAAGTTTGAAATAAGATATTTGTGAGAATTTTTACACTTGGTAGCTGTATCTGGGTGACTGAGGTTAAATTTTAATCCATTTTTTAAAACTGTTTAGTGTCACTTCAACTAAAAAAAAATCAATAAAAGATCAAATCCAAGGAAACAGCAATAGCAGTTTTTAATTGAAAGTAATATATATTTTAAAATGTATCTCTAAATATGATATCATAAGGCTTTAATTGTATGTGTTAAATGCAACAACTCAATTTTACGAAGTACAATGTATTCTGATTATACAGTCAGTAAGAGATGAGAAAGAATGATAAGAATTAGTGAAAAGTTGACAGAGATTTTCTAAAACAGGTGGAAAGATGAAGAAATATTTACAAAGACAAGATCACTTCAGGAGAGAAAAGAATTTAGAGGCAGCAGGAGACAAGCTCCCTAGGCTCTGAGGTTGATGTGTTAATCAAGTTAGGAGGGTGGTTGGATCCCACAGCTTATTTGTACTACAGTCACCAAAGTAAGTTATCACCTGTTATCCTTAGTCTTTGAAATTCCAATGAGCCTTTAAGGAATGATCTGCTAGTCAGTGCTCTCTAACTATTCTGATTGAGTTTAACTTAGGGTAGGCATTTAAGGAGACCCTTTGACAACATCCATGGGGGACTGATTTCACTCTTTCAGATGCAATACTATAGCCACAGCAACATCCTTTCAGGAGTAATGGAGTGGGCCAGATAAATCGATTTCTTATGGGATTTTCTTTTTCATGCAAAGCACTACATTCAGTTTTTCCCCCTTGATTTTTAGCATGGATTCTTTTCCTTTTATCCAGCATGAACCCAAACCCAAACACACACACACACACACACACACACACACACTCATCCCAGTGGAATACATTGCTTTTCTCTCTTCTAATTTGTATATTCAAATAGTTTCACACTCACTGAGGATTTATAAATTATACAAAAGCTTCACCTAAGTTTTCAAAATGTTAATATTTGCCACATTTGTGTTCTATTTTTTTCTGAGTAGTTCATGAGGAAACTGTACAGTTGTAGATAGTAATGATTCCGTCTGCTTAAATACTTCAGTGTTCCTCTCCAACCGAAACCAAACCTGAACAACAGAAAAATTATTTTGCATAACCACAGTCAGCTATTTAGACATTGTTTCTGTTATTAAAATTGTTCAGCATCCTCTGACTATGAATTCCTTATTTGCAATAAAATGAGCGCTTGTAGAACATCTTTCTCACTTAGCGTTTTTCTTCCTACAGAGATTTCTTGAGCAGATTTCTCATCTCTTCATATTAATCCTTGCACTTCTGTGAAATACTTTGGAGATGATGGCAAGGCATGAAACCTTGATTGTGAATATTTTGCGTTCTCCTTTACCAACTGCAGACCAGTATCACAGACACCCATTACAATGGCATCTGAAAAACTCAAAAGGGCTTATTTTGGCCAGTAAATGTCAAATTCCCAGAACAACGTGTGTTTCTTACTTCTCTGAATCATGTCAAATTGAACATTCACCACTCAAAGTTTCGCTCAACACTAGGTACATTAACAAACACGAAACAGCGCTCGGCAGATAGCAAGTGTTGTATGGAGCTGCTCTTATTATTTTGCCTGCCACAATTCTTTGTTCCCTTCCTTTTATTTCCCTACTATTTTCTGTAGTTATATCCTTTCCTAGCCACATAGATTCAACATCTTAAAGTGACCTTCATATTTTCTTCTTGTCCCTGCCACCTCGTTCCTACGCAAATGCTTCCACTTGCTTTTATAATTGCATGTGTTTCTGTTATTTTTGCCAACAGTCAGGGGCCAGACTTCTTTACCTCACTTTGGCATTGTAGTTAGACAACTCCAGTTTAACTTCTCTCACTCTTCAGTCTTTCTGTACAATGTGACCAGATTACTTTTCTCAGAACACTGCTCAAAGCGTTGCATCCTGGCTCAGCATCTTCTTATGCCAGCAGTCCTGTCCATTGGGATTTCTCTCTCTCCTTTTATTCAGCCTATCCATTAAATGAGAATATTTGTGAATATACCTTGTAGAGACTAAAATCCTGAATGGGATATTACTGTTGTGTTGCCACTTAACTTTAATGTCTTTGGTTGTATTTCTCAATTTTGGGGAGAATATTCTATTCAGTGCTATCTATAATTCCATTTATCAATATGACAACATTTAAAACCAGTATGCTCTTCAGAAATGAACTTAATTAAATTTCAGTTTTTGTAACATTTCATATGTAATATAATCAGTGTATGATATATAATATATTCAAATACATACACATGAATGAAATGTTATAATATGAAGCATTATCTATATAACATATATGAAGCATTAAACTTAGTTAGGCTAGCATACAATATCTATGTATAAATATGCATTATAACTTCCATTTTCATAGAGAAAATCCTGAGCAAATTTCAAGTAACTTGATAATGTTGACTTGTATTTTCTTGTACTTTATTTTCCTACACAGTTAAGTAAAACACTGAAATCAGCTCCAAATTTGTGATGGAAAACTATATGAATAATATTTAGGCTAATGGTTCATAGCTCAGAAATTCAATAACAGCAAAAAGAATTCACCCAAAACCCATTTACTCACTTTCAGAGTTTACATGTCAGAATGACATTATTTCCTGAAGAAAAAGATTATTTCATTTGGGCTCCACATAGACTTAAGGAGTGTCCACATGAAACTTATGAAAAAGAATTAAGAGAGCAAAATATTGATTACCTGCTTTGTACTCAATAAATATGTGTATTTATATGGGTTTATATATATAATTTTTCTTCATTGTGACTCAAGATTTTCATTGATCAAGCCAATGAATACACGAGAAAGTGCTCTAAATCACTAGTAATCAGAGAAATGCAAATGAAAACCACATTAAGATATCACCTCATGCCAGTCAGAATGGCAAAGATGAAGAAAATTAACAATAATAGGTGCTGGAGGGGCTGTGGTGAGATAGGAACACTAACACACTGTTGGTGGAGCTGCAGACTGGTACAGCCCCTCTGGAAAGCAGTGTGGAGAATCCTCAAAAAATTAGGGATGAGACCAGCATAACCCAGAGAACCAAGGGTCGAATGTCTTCATTCATCTGTGGAGGCTGGAACTAGACCCTGGCCATTAAGAGAAGTGGTCTAATATCAGGTGTTAAATCCATATATCATGTAATGTTACACAACCTAATACTTTTTTT
>PVKS010020567.1:15999-36703 GCA_004027875.1 Aplodontia rufa | reverse complement strand
CCCAAGAATCCCCCAATTATCCACCCTTATCCCTCCCCCTCCCTCCTTCCCAATACGTCTCTCAGAAACCATATATTTTAAAAGAAGAATGTTCTAGTCTCTTTTATTAAAACACTAGAGAGCTATGAGCTTAAAACTGTGATAGTGTCCTTAGTTTCCACCCTCTTATTTGTATCCGAAAATATCCTAGCTTCTTTCACAAAACTGAAAACCAAAGAACATTTTCTAATAATCAAAAGTTGTGATTTCTTGATGTACTAGTATCCTTTGGTAAAATTTTTGAAATTTTTTCTCTGGGCATTGTGTCTTTCTTAAGTTATATCTTTCAGACTAGAACTATCTTAAAGGCAGTCATCCCAATTTATTTTATTTTAGCTAATTTCCACAAGTGTATTTGCAATTTGTCAAATAGTGTACTATATTATACTTTTCAGTCTCTACTCTTTCTCTTTGTTTTTAAGTTTTTAATAATTAAATCTTCATATAGCGTACTAAAATCTATAACTCTAGTATCATGTTTCTGTCTCTCCATTTCATACTATCTTAAAATATTTTGCCTCTCCTCATGGTGAATATCCAGAATGGAAGGCATCATCTTTCCCCTGAACTGTTTTCATCAGCCAAACATGGTCATTCTTAGCCTCTCTCCCATTATCTTTCAGTCTTTATCTGACAGGTAGGAATTCACTGTTTCATTTTCCCTCACGCGTCATACCTGCATAGTCAGTGTGTAGTCAGTTTTTACTCTTGACTGTTCTGTACTCTTCTCAGAAGCCTAGTCTGTTTTTCTACAACCTTGTTCCTGAGGTTGGAAGTCTCTTAATTGATACCTTTGCAAAATATCAAATCTGTCCCATATATTGCTGTGAGTTTAATCTTTAGACTGCATAGCTTTTACCCTGTCATTCGTCTTTTTAGGAATCTGTAGTAGTCCCACTTTGTCCAGCTAGAAATTTAGAATTTCCAAGTTTGTATTTAAGGTTCTCCCATAAATTTACCTAATGTACTGCTGTTATGGTTTGGATCTGGAATGTTTCTGAAAGACTCATATTTTGAAGGCTTAGTCCTTGTGCAGCAATGTTCAGAGGTGGGGCTCTTGGTAAGTGACTGGATCATGAGGGCTCTGACTTATTATCAATGGATTGATAGGTTCATAGCTGATGACATTATAGAAAGGTGGTGGGGATTTTAGGAAACGGGGCCTACTGGGAGGGAGTAGGTTATTGGTTATATGCCCTGAAAGGATAATAACTTACTTCTGCTTTATCCTCACCCCCATTCCTGGCTGCTATGAGGTGAACAACTCTACCATACCCTGTCTGCCCTGAATCTCTGCTTCACCACAGGCTCGGAAGCTGAGCCAAGGTATCATAGGTTGAAACTTCTGAAATCATGAGTCAAAATAAATGCTTCCTCCTCTTTTCTTTTTTTAAGGTATTTTGTCATAGCAGTGAAAAACCTACTAACATAATTGCTTATCCTTTTCTTTAACTGGTCAGTGAGAAAACAAACAACAAATCTTTCCTATTTTTATCAGAATGGGTCCAATACACTGAGAATATGTCTATTTCCACATGCTCTCACTTCAGCATATTTTGTATCTTCTCGTTTTTGCTCTTTTATGTTCTTTCTATTTTATTTTTTACCATTCATTGTTTATTATTTTTTCATTTCCTACTTGCAGTTTATGTCCTGCTCCCTCAGAAATTTTTCTGAGTGCATACCACTGTGATTTCACCCTCTTTAATTCCTATTTCTTGAGAGGAGGCCCTGCATTACTGTCTTATTCCTTCGCATCTCTCAGACTAACTACAGTTCATTACAAATGCTACTCACTTTTTCTGTAAATATTGATTGCCTGCACTCAAGCACCACTAATAGTTAAGAGAGGTATGGACTCTGCTTTCATGGACTTTATGTTCTAGAATGGAGAGACTGAGGTTCTGTAGTTACTTTCATTTACCTGTATAGTTACAGTTGAGAAAAATGATTTGTTAATTTTTTGATAAGCAAAGCCCAGGAAATTACTTCTTTTTTTTCTTATGCTGTGATTGGAATATATAATTTTTCTTACTTTAAAAATATATTTCAGTAGGGTAAATTATTAATAAAGTTATAGTGTTTCAATGGTCAAACAATTTTCCTCTTTTATATGTATATAATACTAATCTGTCCTGTGCCTGGATCATTTCAGTAGATAAATTTATGGAACATATATTCTTAACATTTAAACAGTTGTAAGTATTTGTGTGATATGTATGTAAACCCTTGTGAAATAACTAAAAGATGATGAAAATATTTTTAAAAGATGTATTACACTCGAAGGATAAGCATTTCATTAATATACTAAAGCTCTCTTTCATAAGAGAGTAAGGATAGATTAAAAGTAAATACATTAATAGACACATTATTTTAGGTTTAATGTTCTTTTAGTGGTTTGAACAACATTACATATATCATAGATATGATTTTTGAAGTTGTAGGGACCATAGAAAGTTAATGTTGAAATAAAGGCAAAGTATTTAGTGAAACTAAAAATTATTGTATTTGCAAATGTAAAATCATAATTTACATAAATGTTACAGTTAGGAACCTTATGAATGTAAATATGCCTTCTCTATTCTCAGTCCCATAATGTCATTCTTTGTCTAGTGGGAGATGAAGAGTGATGTTGAGACTGCTGTTTAACCTATTATAGCAGCTTTAAAAAAATTAAATAGCATTGATGTAAATCTGAGAAGGGAAAAGAGTATTTCTCCCCATTAAGTGACATAAAAAGCTATGGTAAGAATAACAGGCAGATGGGTGTTCATTAGAAGTGAAATCCCTAAATTCAGATGCTAATTATAAGAACAAGGACAGTTGTCTCCCACATACTTAACTATTGTATATTTTCTTTTGTTTGAGTGTAATTTAGAGTTCTTGAAATGTTGAATATGGCTTTTATTTTTTTCATTTCCCCTTGGCATATTTATTTAAAAAATATAACATCTGCTGGACAGTGAGTTTGATGGATATAGGTAGAATATTAAACCAAAGGCTACATAGATAATCCACATGATTCTTCTTGGATTGTCGTTATTGTGTGCCTTACCTGCTTCCTTCTATTAAAAAACTTTTTTAGAGATATTGTGGGTAAGGGAAGGGAGGGATATGGGTGGGAAATTGCGGGGGGGGGGCACTCCTGGGGTAAATCTAGTATCCAGAAACTATACACATTTTATATTATTTTGTTAAAAATTTGTACAGTTGTTCAAAAATAAAAATTAAAAAAAATGTTCACTGATAAAATAAAAATTGCTTAAACACATTTGGGCACATTTTACTTGCTGTGCTGTACCAAGGACTTTAAGGCTTAGATTATGGAAAGATATATCGATAGTAGCATTAAGAGTAAGTTTGTTTTGGGCTGGAGAGGTGACAGCAGTAGAATGCTTGCGTGGTATGCAGGAGAACCCGGGTTCTATCCTCAGCAATACATGCACAGCTAAGTGATAACAAAATCCAGATTAAAAAAATAAAATTAACTGTCTTTTTTTTAATTAAAGTACGTTTGTTTAGATCATTACAGTTTTAAAACTGATTTTGGCCATCTTGTCCTAGAAGTATGCTATATTATGTCTTTATTTTACAATTTTGACAATTTGAAGTATCAGAAAAAAATATTTCTCTACAGTTCGTATAGTGTCTTTCAGTGGCAGTATTGTAATATGTTCAATTTTTAAAAGGTATGTAGTGCAGGGAGCCTGTTCTTAGAAGGCAGTTGGCTTTTAAGTTGTAGAATAGTAGGAAAAGTATAATAGACTTGAATTATTTTTAAAACTTTGTCTTTAGAAATAAAGGTATCAGTAAAGCATCCTTTTGTAATCTTGCCATCTTTTATTCTTAGGTATCATTTTTTATTTAGCTTTTAGTAACTTATAATTTAAGATCACAGTTATTAGGTGTATTTCTGCATTTTATATATCGCTCCCAGATGCTACAGTATTAGTTTTTATCACTGCATATTTTATGAAATGTCAGCCTTCTGTTGGCTGTTCACACAGCATTGTTAGTGATCAAAGACACAACATAAAGGAGAAGAATCTAAACAGTTGGCTTATCTTTGTCCTTCATTGTGACAAAAATACTATAAAATTACTGTATCATAAAAAGTCCAATATTGCCATCATTTACATGTAATTAAATGTCTTTGCTTTTAGTGAAATAAAATTTTAAAATGTTTAAGATCAAGAAACCCGATTTTACAAAATAATTCCTAATTTTACAAAGTTTTCCTAGATAAGAAATGAGGGTAATATGTCATATGCAATATTGTAATACTTTGTCTAATGACAGTGCTGTGCCTAGGATAAGCCACATAGTATTTGATATCATAAGAAGTTATTTCAAACTCTTAATTGTGTTACACAAATGCATTGTAGAAAAGTGCTTATTAGTCTTAGTGTATGCATTGTTTGAGTTGTATGTGATCTAATTTATTAGTTTTTTCCTTGAATTGGCCTACTTTTGTAGTTTAAAAATTTATTGACTTAAAGATCTGTTTTTATTGCAGTGATTTCAATATCAAGATAAAAGTATAGATTGGGAGCAAATTTTCAAAGCCTGAAAGGAAATCTGTAAGAATAAAAATCTTGAATGATTTTAATCAGCTGTTGTGTATGCCCAACACAGCAGTTGGTTCAATCAATTTTATGTTTTGGGATGGTTTTATTAAAATGAGCTGCTGCTTTCAGTAAATCATTGAGAAAGATGCTGGCTTTGTACATGTCCTTTTGACTGGGGGCAGGGTTTACATTTGCAGCCTTGTAAGTCAGTAAAATTGGAGACAATTCCAGAGTGTCATGAAAGTCAATGTGCTTCTGTATCATCAGTGTGGGCATTTGGAAATACAAGCAGAATGAGGATTTAGATACCTGATTTCATAGAAATGCACTTCAATGGTGTCTGTAGGAAAATGCCATTTCTAATTTTAAAAAAAGCTCAGCAGATAATAGTGACTTAAATACCATCATTTCTTACATAATTTATATTTTTATAAATGAATGATAGTTAATTTTTTGATTGAAGAATTAGATATTTGGAAAGCAGTTTGAAAGACAGTCTCTGGATAAGACCTTAAGCTTTTGTTTTTTGTTTTTTTAAAGAGAGAGGGACAGTGAGAGAGACAGAGAAAGAGGGAAACAACTTTATTTAGTTTTTCACATGGCCTTAGTTCCTCCAGCACTTAGTTGTTGGGTACATGGTGCTGGGGTTTGAACCCGGGTCCTCATGCTTGCCAGGCAAGCGCTGAAACCGCTGAGCTACCGCTCTAGCCCTGACCTAAAGCTTTTGTGTGCTATACCTCTACTATCCAAAGGATGACCTGTAGACCAATAGTATTTATATTACTTTAAGAGCTTGGAATAAATGCAGAATCTTCGGGCCCAGCCTTACAACTTACTATATTAAAATCTGCATTTTATCAGAATTCCCATTGAAATTTGAGAAGTACTACCATATGCTTCTCAGACTTCTCATTTGCTTTTTGTGTATGTGTGTTTTAATTGTGGCATGCTGATGTTGGACTTGGTCTACTATAATTCAGATGTAAGAGGAGGAACTGGGAACTCCCATCAGAATTTTAACAGCACCCAATAGTAGGCAGATATTTAATCTAGAATTCATAGGCATTTTATCTTTAAGCAATTGCAATTATAATACAAAGTAGGTACTGATTATGTGTGGAAAGCTTCATGTTACACTGCTGCTGATAAACAGGTGTTTTGGTGAGGGCAGAGTCTCACCTGGTTTTCAGATACTCATGTTTTGTTTGTTTCCCCAGCCAGCACTAGTGTAGTAAGCATTTCCAAAGTGTGTTCTGTGGTTCATTTTCCCTAGGAGATGCTCTGAAAAGCATCCCATGGTCAAAAAGCCTTGTTAAGCACTGAATACTTTGCTCTCTTGAGGGAAATCATAGTCTAAGATTGACATATTAAAAGATCTGAAAAGCTGGTGTCAATTAAATATTTTCCAAATTTGCTTGATGTTAGGATTCTTAAAAATCCTAAACAAGGGGCTGGAGCGGTGCCTTTGTGGTTAGAGCACTTATCCAGCATGTGTGAGTACCTGACTTCAAACCCCAGCATCAAATACACAACTAAGTGTCGAAGGAACAATATCCTGATAGAAAAAATAGGTTTTTTCTTTCTCTACCTTTCTCTCTTAGAAAGAAAACAAAAACAAAAACAAAAACAAAAAACTTAACAACAGTCAAACTATCATCTGTTCTTTTAGCAAGGACACAAACTGGCTTCTTTAAAGATTTATTTATCTTAATCAAAACAAGTTATGGGAACAACTTTTGAAATTGTCACATGAAACATTCTTTGTAATATTGCTAAGTGCAAAAGCTATGATTGGCCTTTCTGTGCTTAAGGGATTAAAGATGTGGGCATCATTGAGGCTGGAGTACCTGAGAAAGCATCTGAATAAAGTTCAGGTTGACCTGATTCCTGTCAGATTTGGTGGGTAGATGAGGAGGAAACTGAGTGAGTATTCCTAGTTTTCGGGAAAGAGGAAGACCATGAGCAGTAGAACAAGTCACGCATCTTAGTTGAATAAATGTTTACCAAATCCTTGTTATAGAGGAAGCTTTGTAGTTAGTCTTGGGCAAAAACTAATGAAAAGTATATAGTTCTATCCTTCATTTGCTCATTGGGGTGAGTAGTATATTTCAATAAATGTATGAGAGCCAGAATCCAAAACTTAGGATTCCTTATGGATTTGTAAAACAAAGTTGCCAGAATACCATAATCTGGAGTGCCACAGATAGGCTATGGCTATAGAGATAGCTGGTTAAAGGAAATACAGGGAAGGACAGGTATGAGAGAAAATTGCAAAAGGGAAAACTGAGGCGACTCAGTCACCTCAGAAATAGCTGAAAAATACTCATCTGAATATCAGAATTACAAAGTATTAAAACTAGTGCTAGTTTCTGGAGTAAGACCTACTGGGTTCACCTCCTGGTTACTTTACATTGCCAGGCTTCACACTTTCTTCAGCTGTAACTTGGGAATTATATGGTAGGAAAAATAGTGTCTGACTTAAAAGAAACCCTTTAATTAGAAGTAATTTCAAACTTATGAAAGAGGTATAAGAATTGCATAGTCAAATTTATCTACAGTTAACATTTTATTCTACTTTATTATTTGGCATTCAGTTACTTTCCCCCTCTTTCCTCCACACACACACACATACACACAATTTTTCCTAAACATTCAAGAAGAGATCACATACATCATAGCCATTTATTCCTAAAACTACTGCAGTTTTTATTTCCTGAGAATAAGGATATTCTCTTTGATGACTATAGTACTGTGTAACATGGCTAAAATTACCACACATGTTACAGCTTTTCTAAAAGTGATATTTCTAGTCCATACCTGTATTCTGAGGTCAAGACCTATATGTTCACCTGCCTGTCTTTTGTCAGTTTTCACTTTGAGATATCAGAGTCACTTTACAACTTAATTTCTAACAAAAGCAAAAACATACAACATATAAACCTTGTAATGCATGTAAAAATGTTTGCTATAATCTTGTGTGTGTGTGTGTGTGTTTTCCTAGGGACTGAACCCTAGAGTGCTCTACCACTGTCCTTTTCTTATTTTAAAACAGGGTGTCACTAAATTGCTGAAGCTGGCCTCAAATTTGCAATCCTTCTGCCTCAGGCTCTTGAATCACTGCTAATCCCTATATTTAAGCAAATAGTATCATAATATTACCCGTCCTATGTTCCCGACGACCTCAACATGAGGCCCAGCTGGCTTGTAAAAGATTTGGTGGTAAACAACTCTGTCCCAGCTGGCTTGTATCTTCTCTAGTAGCAGATTGCCTGACCACATGACTAAGCTATTTGGCCACTCATTTGTTGCAATTGGATAAATGTGTTTGCACTGCACCCCTATTGGTTGTTGTAATGGATAAATAAAGAGAGTAGCGACTAGTCAGGAGAAGCAGAGAAGCAAAGAAGCAGCAAGAAGACGCAGCAGCAGAGATGGCGGAGAGATCAGCAGCAGCAGAAGATGCAGGTAGTAGCCTCGGCCCCGGAAATAGGGATTCTAGTACAGCAATAGAAACAGGGACTCTAAATGTGAATAGCCTTGACTCTCAAAAGGATGTTTTAAAGGCCTTGCCTCTAAAAGAGGGAAAGCGGGAAGCGCTTGGAGGCCTTTAGCCGCGGTAAAGGGAGAAGTGCTTGGAGAACTCAGGGCCATGGGGTCTACTTCATTCCCAGTCAGCCGCCAAAAGAGAGCCATCCGGTTCCTGCTGGCTAGGACCGGACAATCCTATAAACTGAGGTTCTTTCTTTTTTTTACCGGGTGGGATACTGGGGATCAAATACAGGGGATTTTAACAAATGAGCCACATTCCCAGTTCTCCCTCTTTTTTTTTTTTTTTTTTTTTGAGTCAGGTTCTTGCTAAATTGCTGAGTATAGCTTTGAACTTGTGATCCTCCTGCCCCAGCCTGCTGAGTAACTGGGATTATAGGCATCTGCTCTGCCGAGGTTCATTTTTTATTCTTTTTTTCACTTACCATGCTTATCTACTTCCGTATCAAGATGGCTCTTAAGTTTTCTCTTCACTTTCTCCAATTCTCTCACTCTAGCTTGAAGGAAAGGAACTTTTAGTTAGAAGAATCATCATGAGTAAAGAATAGAGATGGCAATATTTAGTAGAAAATATAGAGACATAGGTGAATTTATTTGTAATATTACAAACACATTGTCAAGGATATTTGTAAAAATAAGGTGGCCGTTGGGTGCTCAAATTTAAATTAGAAGATCAAAGGCTTTTATACCATTTAGTAAGATTGAAAAAATGGAAAGGGACTCCAGATGGAAAACTAGTTAGGAAGGTAGCAGATACAGCATCTTAGTTTTAAGAGGTATTGAGTGCTCATATTAGGGCAGGGTATGATATTGAAGAATAAAGAGACAATTTTGAGGAATACCACAGTGCTATTCAGTAGGATATGGTAACAGCTTGGGTCTCTATAAATAGAAGAGTTGTTGAATACTCCTAAGGTTTTCTGATGAGGTGACACAGGTAGAATAGAAAGTTTTTGTGGAAATATAATGAGTTCTATGTTTGATGTATTGAGTATAATGTATTTGTATGGGCAGTCTGGTAGAGATATTTAGGGAATGATTTGAGGTGGTGAGTAAATTTCTTTTTTTTCTTTTTAAGAGAGAGGGACAGAATCCAATTTTATTTCGTTTTTCATGTAGCTTTTGCTCCGACACTTTGTTGTGTACGTGGTCCTGTAGTTCGAACTTGCATACTCATGCATGCCAGGCAAATGCTGTAACCACTGAGTCACTGCTCCAGCTCTACAAGTGAATTTCTTAAGTGATCACCACAGAAGACATACTGACTGTCCAGACCAGAGCAGCATTGAGAAGTCCTTAAAACCAACATACAACTGACTGGTGAAGTCTAACTTGGGTATTATGTGTTTGTCAGCCATGATCTAGATCTTTGGATCCAGGTCAGAACTAGAGATAAAAATTTGTGAGACTTTCACAATGGAAGTCGATAGTTGAAGGCATGACGTTTGACTGCTGAACAAAACAACAACAATAAAATAAAACCAGAATGGGTGTGGGTAACATATGAAAGCAAGTACTCAAAGATATATCATGGAGAACCTTACATGTTAATAAGGTGACAGCATCAGAAATTGTCAGAAGCTGGTAGGTCGATTGTTGGAAAGAAAATATAGAAGCAAGGGAAAGAAAGAATTTTAGTAGGGAGATCCTGATTATTAGAGTTGCAGTAAAATGAAGAAGTGTGAACTTGAGAAAGGACATTCATTAATTACATTTGGACCAGTGAGAGGACAATTTCAGTTTTATTTATCTATTTTTGAGAGAAAGAATCAATTTTATTCAGTTCTCCATGCAGCCCTCACTGCTCTGACACTGTTGTGTAGTGATGCTGGGGTTTGAACTCACGTACTCATGCATGCCAGGCAGGCGCTGCAACCGCTCGCTGAGCCACCGCTCCAGCCGCAATTTCAGTAATTCTAAAAGAACAGAAGTCATATAACAAGCAGTTTGCACTCTTGTTTAGGATTATGTTGAAGAGAAACGTCCCATATAGAAAAACTGGAAGAGTCTTTGAATGTTTAAACAGGCAGACAATGGTACTATTTTGCTGGATTTTGGAAAAGCTTATAAAATGTGAAATAAATGAACATTTAAAAAATCCATCTTGGATTGTAAACCAAATTAAAAATAGGAAATGAAAAAATATAAACAGTAGGTACTTTAGACTAAGTACTAGGAATCCTCTGAAAGCATGTAGTAAAATACTGCTAATTTTCAAATAATACTAAGGTATAGGAAACAATACTGGTAAAAACAAATGGTGTAAGAAGTCAGTGTAGGACTATCACTGGGGACTACATAGCTAAATAGGGAGCTGGCAAAGGATTCTCACTTCTGCTTGCAGCAGAATGATACTTTTAAGTTGGGCTATGTTTTGCTAAGGATAATGAGCTGTACCATTTTATTTTTATAGCAGAAAGAAAATAGAATATACTACAGATATTATAGAGCATATCTAGAGATTTCACCCCTCACCTTTCATGGTCCAGACCAAACAGCAATTTATAGGATATTGGAAATACCAAAGCAATTTGGCAGAAGAATATAAAATGATGAAAATGCAAAGGATCTTCTAAGAAGGAAAAAACAAATGTTATTCCACTCTTATCAAATCGTAGTGCTTAATGCATTTTGTAGTTCTGATTGGTGACTTTCAATAAAGACATAATGCATTAAAGAAGACCCAAAATTGGAAAGAGATAATCATGGATTAGGGAAAATAAACGTGCAAAATCAGAATCAAAGACCTGGTTTTTTTTATATGTATATCTGGCAAAGTTTCTAAATTCTCTTATTAGATCTAATGAAATGTTCACAGATCCACTTGTGTGTCCTAAATTGACTGTTCTAACTGGAAAAACAACAATTTCCCCCCATTTCTGTTCTCTTTCTCTCTCTCTTTTTAAACCATCTCTCCCCCTCCGTCTTGATGTTTTAATACAGTCTTGAGTGGAAGTGGTGATAATAGGCATCTGTATGCTACACTTTTTTTCTCTTTTTTTTTTTAAAGAAAGAATCGGCTTTATTTTTTCATCTGGCCTTTGTTTCTCCATTGCTTAGCTGTGTATGTGTTGCTGGGGTTAGAACCTTGCTCATGCCAGGCAAGCACTCTGACTGCTGAGCAATGTTTCTAATGTATCACCATGATGCATTGTTTGTTGTAGATTTTTGGTAAGATACATTTTGTTCACTTCATCACATTTCCAGATAATATTTGTTTTAACATTTAATAGCATGAGTGATGTTGAATGTTATCAAATAATTTTCAGAATCTATTCAGATGATACTATAGCTTGGCTCATAATGGCTTACCTGTTAGTGCAGACCTCCAATGAACTTTAAAAATGGAGAAGATTGTTAGCCTGTTTTGTAAGAAATGAGTAGTCCTTTTTCTCCCTGATTGCTGTAGGACCTATCAGGGAATTGCACCTATCACAAGTGAGCAGAAATAAGCTGAAATAGGGTCTGGGAGGGCTCACTGTAAGTGGCAAATGTACTGTCTAGCTTTTTGGTTTTTTTCTTGAAACACGACCTTGTTTTCTTTTCCTTCATAATCTCCAATAACTGAAGGATCCAAATACAAAAACAAACCATATTTATAATTAGATGAAGTTGTATCAGATTGCTGGAATGATTGCTAATGTGGATTCACATAATGTAGAGCTGGAAATAAAAATTGAAGGGAGACTATAATCCACTGCAGGGCGGGTCATTATGTAAAGCTTTAAAATGGATTTAATTTTTATTCACTATGATATATGGAATTTAAAAAAATTTTGGTACTGCACACTAGTTATGGAGAAAATATTTTAGATATCAATTTGTATTTATGGGTGGTAATTATATCCATCTTAATGCTATTCTTCGAAATTTCTTACAAATAATGAAGGTTTAGAACTTACTTTTTTTTGTAAATAGTTACCTGACTTTTTAGATTATTTCTATGAGATATTATCTGTGTATTACTTTCCAAAGAGATTCTGGAAAATAGCTGATTTTGATCTAATAGAGTAGCTTTTGCAAGGTTAATCATTCTCCATAGTAAAATCAAATTAACTGTTGAAGGGGAATTTGATTAAACCACTTCTCAGTTTTCCTCTTTTTATTATTTTGCAGAGCATATGCAGAGCTGGAATTTTGTTTTATCTGAAACTACTGATATCTATCAAGATACTTCTTTGGGTACTGTAATATGGTTTACTAGGTTTTGGTTATTTTTGCAATGTTTTTGTTCAGCATAGAAATGACCTCTTTGTCAGTATCTGTCTGTTTTGGTACTGTGGATTGAACCCAGGGGCATGTAACCACTGAGCCACATCTGCAGCACCCCTTTTTAAATTTTTTATATTGAAACAAGGTCTCAAGTTGCTTAGGGCTTTGCTAAGTTGCTGAGGCTACCTTTGAACTTGCAGTTCTCCTGCCTCAGCCTCCTGAGTTGCTGTGATTACAGGCAAGTACCACCATGTTCCACTTAGTGTATGTCTTGATCTTAAAAAGAAAAAAAAGATTTTGAAAAACTAAACTGTACCTTACAAAAGTTTATTATAAAAAAGCTATATTTAACTTTTCTCTCTTCAAGGACACTGTCATATTTAATTCCATTAAATATTTCTTAGGCTTATTTTTATTTCATTTATGTATTCCAACATTAGTATAATAAACATTTCCATGTAAATTAATAATCACTACTCATAATTTTATTTATTAAGATACTATATCAGTCATCCCTTTATAATTAATTGCAGTATTCTTAAGTTTCATATATTGGGGATAACCAAAGGTTTGAGTAAAGAATAAAGTAAAAATTCTCAAGGTGAAAATATTTTGGTAAAAATTAGACCCTACTAATGAGCCTCTGTTCTACTTTATTAGAAAGGGGAGAGGATCAGTAGGGTGGTGATAGAATGATAGATCAATGTTTTACTTGTGTTTAGAAGAGGGAGACAGTAAGATAAATGTGCCTATCGCCAGAGGAGAGCAGGTTCATTTGGTTTATCTTTTGTTTCAGGGCATGCAATAATTTGGTGAATGGTCTTCTTAAATGAATTTATTCAATATTATGAAAATGTCTAATAAATATAATTTCTATTGCATTAACTGCAGGTTAACAAAGCTCCTCCTCCTATTTTGCTTAGAAGCCTCATGAGATTTGTCTGTCAGAATTGAGCATGTTAATAATATAACTGATAATATTTACTGATGTGCTTCTCAAAATGAAGAACACTTTCCTAACCTTTAATCTTAAAGGTTGGTCAAATGAATTGCACAGATATGGTGAATTTTTTTCTTGCATGATCAAATTTTCTGGTCATTAAAAGACTATCCTTTGTCCCATTTTAAATGTATGTTCCGCATGCAAACTGTTCAAAATGTAATTTAACCTTTTTGGTATGTTTCAAGTGGTACTTGAAGTTCTAAAAATCAGAATTAGTGCTGAGCAGAATTCTAGTTGCTAAAAATGCTGGATAAACTAGACATTTTTATAACATGTAGTCAAACACATGTTATAAGTTCTGCTAAGAATTGAGATCTTGAAATATTCTACAGTTTTCTTACATATACATGGTTCTTAGGGGGTATAAATTTGCTTGTATTTGAATTATGTGGTTTTTGCACAAGTGTTTAATGCTATATGACTAATATTTGCTGTAGTTTAAGATCCTGGCTCCTTTAAAAAGAAACCTGTTGATGAGTACACTCATTCATGCAAAGATAACCTGAGGTTGTTAATCATGAAAAGCTTGGGAAGGCTGGCCCGATAAAAATTGCTGCTCAACTGCTTTAAGACATTTTTACTCCCTTAGTTTAGGAAGATTAGCCCAGAGGAGAAATGTAGCAATCTAAAGATGGATGTTTTGGAGATGTAGAAGCCTGACACTAAGCAAATTCAAAATATGGCTCTCAGCAAATTAAAGATATTAATGGTGACAAATACCAAACTTTGATTATATTCACCTAAAAACACACTGATCTACTAAGGATCAAAATAGAGTAATCATAGACCATATAAAATATGTATAATACTGTCTGAACTGAGTTTTTAAAAAATCTCATAACTAGAGAATTGAAAAGATTTGTTTATTTCTATTTATATATAATAGAAGATATACATGGTAGAGTCTTATTAACCCATGAGCTCTGCTTTGTGGTCTGTATTATTTTTTGTTGATGTAAGAACCAGAGAGACCAGCTTAATCTGAAACTTACTGTCCCATATAAAAGGGTTCTGACTAAGGTGTTCTTTCCTAGATGAAAAAAAAAAAATCTAGTCCTCTGACACGAGTGAGTTCATTCGAAAATTCTGAAGTTGCCTTAGGAAGTTCTGAATGATTTCTTTGGAACATTTTCTCTTTGTTTATGTCTACTTTGGGAGAGGGTGGAGATAGTCCACAGATTTCAGTTTTTGAGTTTAATTATCATTTAATCTTAGTATGGTAATTCTGTATTTGAAAACCTTTTCAGGCATTTGTCTATATTCATTTATACTAGAGTCTCAGGGTGTATTTTGTCTGTTTGGCTACCCTGCAGGCTGGCTCTGGGGATATTAGGGAAAGAATGCCATTAGAGAAAAAAATACATATGATTCCTAGATGTATATGTATATGTGTTCGTATGGGCTAATCAAAAGTAACATTGAAAACAGTCTAGGAATTTGTCAATTGGAAAGTTTAATTTTAATGCCGGTCACAGTAACTGAAGCGTAGAGCTTACTTAGCTAGATGCATTTTCATGGGAAGCTTTCTTTTACTATTGAATACAAAAGATAATGTATTTCAGAGTGAAGACAAAAGTGAGAGGAAATCAAGGTTCCTGAGCTCCATGAATCACAGATTTCAATGTTATGAACCCATGGTAGGAGGACACATGAACTACACTCTTGGTAGTAGGTTTCCAAGATACTCAGCTGAGATAGAGATCAAAGAAACTCTTCACTTTACATGGATTTCAGTTTACATTACTCCTAAGTATACTTGAAGGAATTGTGGTATTTTGTAAGTATATGGACTGTGGAGTATCACAGATGTAAGTTTAAATACCATATAGTAAATAAATGTATCATGTTAAGTAGAAGAATGGTACTAATAAGATCTTTGTAGAGCTGTGTGGGAATCATATTTTCTAAAATACCAAGTGCAATCTTTCCTTTAGTATACCCTCTCCTTAGACCTTACCTTGACCCCAAGTATCAAGGCCTAAAAAATTAATCTCATTAGGCATTACTCAGATTGGCATTTATAAGTTTAAAAGTCTATTTTATTTACATTTTCGTAATCTTTACATAAGGGTTTTTCTGGATGTTTCAGTGAGAGCCATATTTCAGTGAATATTTAGGCTCTTATGTTTAAAATCAGTAACAGTGTCTTATTAGATAACTAGTCTTTAGGACCGTTTTCTCTTCCAATAAATGTTCTGAAAGATGGCCCAGAATTCACCACTTCTACAGTGAGTGGTCCAGTGAGGATGACTGAGAAGGTGTCCTAAATAGGATTACCTTTTCAAAGACTTCAACAGCCAGGTTTTTTGCAGTTCACCTTTGTAGGAGCATGGTAGTTTAACTATGAGTTTATTAACACATTTCTTTTATTAACTTGAATAAGAGGAGTAACTGTGAAGACAAACACAACAACTTCAAGGGTTTCTTAAAATACTGACTTTAGATGTCCGTTCCCTACCCTGCAGTATCCTAAGAACTGGATGCCTTATTTGGGCTTCCACTTTTGGAGAATAATCATTTCAGAGTTTTTGTTGAATTTCCACTATCACAATTAGTACACATTAAAATTTTTGAACAATATTATAACCCCTTTTGTTTTAAAATAAAAAAATCATTTTCATGATTTTTTCCTTTCTAGTTCGCTAATTTGTAATAGGTTAACCCCATAGAATATTTAGCTTATAAGATTTTGAATATTCTTAGTTTCAAATATTTGATTGCAATATGAGACCACAGTGGTAATTTTCCTTGGAAATTTTCAATATTTTTAAGATTTTTAAAAAATAAACCACTATCCTGAGAAGCAAAAAGATGACATTAACTGTAAATTAAGTCACTGCTTTTTAAAAAAAAAAAAAAGGGGAGAGAGTGAGAAAGAATCAATTTTATTTATTCATCTTGTTTTTGTTTCTCCGACACTTAATTGTGTATGTGGTGCTTGGGTTTGAACCTGGGTCCTCACACAAGCCAGGAAACTGCTTTTACCACTGAGCTACCACTTCAGCCCCAGTTCACTGCCGTTTTATTGAGTTAGTAGACAGATTGAAACACTAACACCAGTACATGTATATTCTTCCTGTATTTATTTTACTAGAGTGTTCATTGAAAATCTACTAAAAAAGTACCCTAGAATGCAAATCTGAAAATTCTATTGAATTGTTTATACTTATCAGTACCTCAAGGTAGGACATTTTGTGAAACATAGAGACCACTTCTGGCAACTTTTTGAAGAGTGCTCAATTGGAGCTATTTTTAAGTTTGCAATATTGTTTAGAACTAAGGAGACTTTAAAATCCCAAATTCCTGTGCTATAAGTGCTGTTGTCTGTTTTCCAAACTTCAATGAATTCAACTAACTTGTTGTTTAAAAAGTTAGCAAAATTAAAATTTACATAATTCTCTTATTTCTCCTTTTATCCTTAACATACCTCTTTTGGGGGTACAGGATGCCAATGAAGGATTGATGGAGTATGGTTTTTTCCTCCTACTCGACCTTTTTTGTCTTTATCCTCATTTTTTGTACCTTTCATGACTTGACGATTAGATTAGAAATCTTGGGAATGTCCTTAATTTAGTTTTCTTCTTTCATTTCTTGGCGTAGGTACCACCATTTCTTAATTTCTTTTGCCTCTCAGTTCTACAATTCTATAGTTACAATGCTAGTTTGGTTTTACTACTGTCCACCACCTTTAGAGGTATCTTTCTCAGTAAGTACCTGGAATTAACTCAACCATTTTTCCATCCTGCTGCTGATTAGCAACATTTTCCAGTTTAGATTTTCTTTATTTCTTTGTGAGAAAGAGAAAATAGTGAGATCAATAAAGGTACAGTAAGTAGTTCGGTAGTAAAGTGAGTGATGGAAAGTCATGAACCGCAGGCAGAAAAAAAATCTAAATAATTGAGTCCTTTAATAGAGCACACATAATTGTGTAAGAATATGCTCTTGTTTTAATCAGTGTTGTCTTTTGTTTTCTGAGAACTAAAGCTTCCTCAAAATTTTGGAATAACTTGGGATGGTCATTTTCATAGGCTTTCTTCCTGTACAACCTTGTGCAGTTTGAGGTTTTCTTTTTTGCAGTTTGATCATGATAGGTTATAGTACTTTTTGGATAAAAAGGTGACAAAATGACAATAGATATTTTTTAAAGGACTTTGAAACAAATGGGGTAACATAAGGATTAGTTAATGAGATACAGGATAGTAAGTCTGGAAGTGAAAATTTAGAATACAAAACAAAATTTTGGGCAGTGCTTAAAGTTTCCAGACTGTTTAATCCAAAGTAGTTTCTTTAAAAAAATCTCATTTTCATTGTAGTTATAGGGGCATGCTTAAAAGAATGGGATTCTTTACTTAAAAATATGCTTGTATTCTTGTTGTACTATGAAAGATACCTGTGCCTCATGTCTGCTACAGGAAATGAACAAAGTCTGACATGAGCTTAAGGGAGGTGGTTTTTTTTTTTCCTTTTTTTTTTTGTTTTTTGTTTTTATTAGTCAGGTTGCTGCTTTCCTAGGGAAAGTCGTGGTTTCTGGTATTTTCTGCTTCCCATGGAACGTTTTGACTAGGTTGGTTCTCTTCAGGATTTCATTGAATCCTCTATCCAAAGCAACTCTCAGGATTGACCCAGCATCTTTTGGTCCATTTGAACATTGACAGGAGCAACGTTCTATTTGTTTTTCTTAAGCTAAATTGAACTCCATATTTGCTTCATCCTGTGGAACCAGAATGTATAGGAAAAAAAGGTTGTCTTTTTGGCATCAAGAGTAATATTGGAAGACATAACATATGAATTTCAAAAAATTCTCTTCCTGCATTTTATACACATTGCTTTATGTTCTGCCTAGAGCTTAAGGTAGTGTGGGATCTAGCTTGATACCAACTTTGGTTAGTGTAAAATGAGCATTAATATTTGGGAGAAAAATATTGTATATTAATATGAGATGAGTCATTTTGGAACCAATGATATATTTTATTAGGATGTTTTGGAAGCATTTCATTTAACAAAAGCTAAAGGGACATTTATATTGCATCATTATTTTTGAGATCTGACTCTATCAGGGTTTATGAAATTGAAGGAAATTCATGAGCAGAGTTGAACCGTGGTCAGGTAAACCAACTTGCCTATATTATACTTAGAATGCCTTTTAACTTTATCTAGCATGTTTAAAACCAAGTGGACATTGATGTCAGATTGCTTGGGTTCACCATTTGCTAGCTATGTGAGATTTTAAGGAAGTTAGTGTTAAGTTCCTCCTGTTTTTTATTCTTTTGGGTGAGGAGGAGGCTATCAATAACATAGTAAGTTCTAGCTAGATATTTTCGTTACTAATGTTGGTTTTCAAGGAACCTTTATTATGTTTGACTTTATTTCCTATCATGGTCCTGATGCAAGTCATGAGGTAAAAAATAGCTTGAGTATCTTCATTGATTTGGAAGAATATAGGGAAATACTATTCAAAAAACTATATATTTCAGCTGCCCATATTCAGCTTCATGTGTAGGGCTTAGGAAAATAATATGTTGAAATTTCAAAATTAAATAAGTGCAGTTATCCTTGGCTGAAAGTTGGGAGTTTTGTTCGAATTTGTTACAATTGCTAGGATACTAGAACTTCGTTGATAGCTGTAACTCAGTGTGCCTTTACATCAGGTAAATGGGTGCAGTTAGTTCAGCATTACTCAATAGTGACAGTGAATTTAATGCAGAAGAAAACATGGACACATGTTTTAAGTGATTGAAAGTATTCTGGAAACAAATCAAATTTGATGGAGGCATTTTATATATAATTTAAAACTTTTTGTGTAGTCATCCCTTTTTCTACTGGAAGGCATATTGATAGTAATTGTTCAGAAAAAAATCAAAATTTTACATTAATTTGGATATATTTTAGACCAAATGAAATATGTATGTTAAGAAAAATTAAAAGTTTTTGTGCCTAAAGAATGGAAAGTGGTTTTAGTTAGTAGCTCTATTCTGAGAAGACTTGTAAAAGTCATCTATTCTGTTGTATCAGAATATTTGGAGGATATTGTTACAGGGCTGGGACATTCTGGGAAACTGAGGCAGTGTGAAGGTGCTCCTTCAAACCCAATTCTTGTGATCAAGTATGAAAGATTTCAGACATGTTGCTCAGAGTAACAAGCATGAGTTTATTAGAAGGAATGTGATAAAGGGTGTGACACTCTTAAGGGAGAGAATGGATCTTCTCAGAGAGCATGCCTCTTTTGGACTCCAGTTTTGTTGGGGACCTAGGAAAGATTCAGAGAGTCCTGTCCAGGTCCACCTCTTGACTTTTGACTGAGAGCAGGATGACATCAGTCTTTCAAGTCCCCACTGCCATTCTTTGTTACTTGGCCCATGCTGACTGGTTCTAATTGGAACCTCTTCTTACATATTTTATGGTTAGGGGGAATTATCCTTATCTCCCTAATTCTGAGATCTGGTTTGTTAAAGGGTCACAAGTTAACTTGTGTTCCTCTTATCGGCATTATTTCAGGCCTGCATTTCTCCTGAAGATAACAGGTAGTTTGCTGAGGAATTGAACATACCCTGTCCACTTAAGGTGCAGGGGGCGGTCAGCCTAGTGGACCCAGTTTACAGAATTACTCAGTTAACCTTGTATTCCCACCTTTTATGTCTGTCTGACCCCTATCAGTCTGATTGTGAATCTCCACTTTGTTGAACTACTTGTATTTTTACACACCGCAGGTTTTGAAGCACTGCTGAATTCTTTACTGGCAGCTTTTAGAATATTGGTTTCTGCTTTTCTAATGGAGGCCCTTCTTTCCCATGTGGGAGAAGAGCAGAGGAGAAGTGAGTTAGCTATTCCCAATGACCTGCCTGCCGTTCTGCATACTATATCGTTTTCAAAGCTCTTGTGGTCCTGTTTGTTAGTTGAAGGACCATTAGATCTGTGAATAGCTTCTAAAGTCCTCCCTCATGCACACCCCTATGGTGGAGGAGGAACACATGATGGTATGGGGAGGCACAGCCCTGTGTACTGTTGCTTCCTAAAATGTCATTAGGATTATTAGAAACAATGATATTGCAGCCTTCGAAGGTAAATGGATATCCGGCTATGGAAGAGATCATGATGAGTAAAATCAGCTTAACCCAGAGATCTAAGGGTCGATTGTCTCCACTCATCTGTGGAGGTGGGGACTAGACCCTGGACAATGAGAAAGTTGGTCTAGTAGCATGTGTTAAATCCAGATAAGATGTAATGCTTTACAACCTAATACTTTTTTTAGAGATATAGTGGGAAGGGGAAGAGAGGGATAAGGGAGGGTAATTGGGGGGGGCACTCCTGGGGATAATTGCAATATCCAGAATATATA
>PVKS010020567.1:0-15899 GCA_004027875.1 Aplodontia rufa | reverse complement strand
ATTAGGATTGCATGTAAGGAAATGCATGTCAGAGTGCTTAAATGGTCTTCTGTGGTCAGGATTGTAACTGAAATTGATCTGTGTTGGAGTTCAGATTATTGATGCTACATACATTACCCTCCTTTACAGTGGAAATGGCATGGGCCATTTCCTTGAGTTGGAAGCTTTATCACTTAGTGGTGTTGCTAGTTACTTTACACTTTCCTAAAGTTTAGTCCATCTGAAAGTGGACATAATATTGTGAGGATTAATGATGTAAAATGTATTTTTAGAGTACTAACTATAGTTCTATACCAAAGTAAATCATTCTAGTAAATGGTAACTATTTTTATTCTGTGCTTGAGAATAAGACATAAAATGTAAATATGCTCTATGGAGTTAACCCATAAGAGGCTAAATGAATTTATATACTTTACTATTTAGCTACATCAAAATTAGGAAAGCCCTGAATTTGTAAAGAGATTTTTCCATTGAGAAAAGAATATTTTCATTTTTTTAAGGTGCCCATATCCTGGGAATTTTTAATATTGATCCTAGTGAAGATAATTTCTTACAACTGCAGACATTTAAATTGAAATACATATAGAATATCTGCACCAGGTAACTAATGTGCCTAAGTCAAAACTTAAGGTCTTTCCCCCTCTGCCGGATTTTCTTTCAGAGTTCCTTACATCAGTTGAAAGGAATTGCATGCTTGTCCTCTACAAATATCTAATCTCCCACCAAGATCAGCTGTTTGTAATCACAAAATCTTGTATGCTTCTGTATCACCTTTGTCTATGTTATCATTATCTCACATCTGACTCCTCTCCTGCTCCCTATCTTGGTCTTCACTATGATTTAGCCAAATCTGATATTTTTCAAAGTAGAGATGGTGTTTCATAATTTATTTGAAACCCTGCAGTGACTTTGCTCACTTTTTTCTGCCTGGTTTTGAGTCCTATATATTCCTTTTCCAGGTGCATTTGGCCTAATTGTCTTTCTTGACTTTGAAGTTACTGGACTTGCTTATTTTTGGACACTTGCTCTACTCTAGACGAGAACACTTCCCATACCTCTCAGATCTCATTTATTTATTAAAGAGAGAGGGACAGTAGAGAGAGAGAGAACATGAATCAGTTTTATTTAGTTTTTCTTGTGGCCTTCATTGCTCTGATAAATCATTGTGTACGTGGTTCTGGGGTTTGAACCCAAGCCCTTGCATATGCCAGGCAAGTGCAGTAACTGCTGAGCCACCGCTCCAACTCCTCAGATCTCATTTTAAACTGTTTTTCTTTAGACTTTGCTGATCTCTGAACTGAATCATGTCTCCTCTTTTAAAATTTAATGGATTCTCCAATTTATATTTTTGAGTAGTATTTATTGTTCTTTGCAGTATGGACTTACATGGTAATTGCATGCTGTTTACCCAAGTAAAATGTAAGTTATGTGAGGGCTGACACAATTTCAGTGTTTTGAGGCTCAGAACAGCCCTGACAATAGATGACAAGTATGGAATGACTGATGAAAGTCTAGAACTAGGCGATGAAAATACAAAGTGATTAATTATGAAATGAGATAAGTTCCCACAGGGCTGCAGCACTGGCATTCTAAACATTATTATTGGAGAGCACCGAAGTTGTGGCTGCACCAAGAGGATCTGCCTCTACTATTGATTTTTCGTTAAAAATGGACATAAGAAAGCTTTGGGTTTGAGAGCTTTCCAGACTTGATTATACTTGAATAAGCTTTATAGTAAAATTTTCTCTTTTTGTTGAGTCTGCATGGTATTTGAGGTTTACAGTCTTAAAAGGAGATGGCAGGTTATACACATTTTGATGTTTACTGTCTGGAATGTGTTCATTTATTTTAGTTGTTTTATGCATAAACAATTAAAATTTCTACCAATTCGGTCAAGACAAGAAATCATAGCTATTTTAATAAATTTCTTAGCTCTTTTGAAAATTAGAAATCAAAGTTAAAATAATATTTGGATTATACTTTTATATCCGTGTTTGGTCTTTTATTTACTACATGGCAGTTGCTAGCAGATTGAAATGTATTTGTTAATGCTCCTAACACTTCAGTGTTTTCCTAAATTCGTTTAGTACTGTTTACATTGTAAAATTAGTGCTTTCAATAAAATTTTGGTTTCCATCAACCCTAAATTCTCCCTAGGAGTGAACAACTTCAGGAAAAAAAAAAAAAGGGCACAGTCAGCAGAAAAACAGAGGTGGTCTGAACGTTTATGCATTAAATATGCATGTTAATTAGGAAAAAATTAGAAAAATATGAAAACAGATGTTACATAAATTATTGCAGTCCCAGGGCAGCAGTAACTTACACACTGACAATAAGTTTTACATGTGCATGTATATATCTGTTTCTAGATTTCTCAATATTTTTGTAATTCCTAAGAGAATAACTAGAAAAAGAGCCAGTAGAGCCTTCTTAGAGACCATGGTAAACAGGCGTGCATGTGGACTGCTGAGGAAGTCTAGTTGTTCGCTACAGTCTTACTGTACTTATTTGTTTCCTAATTGACCTGTAGTGCCCTCTTCTTTTATCCTGTCTTGATTTCTCTGATGGTATATCAATTTATTCTTTTATTGAATATGTCCTAGCACAACAAGGTTAATTAACTATCCTAGTAGTTTAAGAAATGGAAAGTTGGCCCCAAATTGGTCTAAAATATGTATCTAGAAATAAATAACAACTACTCATGACATTGATTGTAGTGTTACTTTTTCTTCAGTCATACTTCCTGAAAAAAATCGCCATTATTCTTTAAACAGTGATGACAATAGTATGGCAGTATACATTAACTGTTACTTAAATATACATTCATCATAATACAGATAAGTTAAAGTTGTTGAATGATACTTGAATACATTTACTCTAAAGAGACAAAAGTGGTCTGTTTTTTACAAAGGAAAAATAGAGATATGCTTTGTTTTAGTGGTTAAGATTTTTGGTTCGGGCTAGAGCGGTGGCTGAGCAGTTGGAGCATTTGCCTGGCATGCGTAAGGACACAGGTTCGAACCCCAGCACCATGTACACAACTAAATGTAGGAGAAACAAAGTCCAGATTGAAAGAATAAATAAAAATTGATTCTCTTTCCCCTTCTCCCTCTCGTTCTCTCACTCTCTTTAGAAACCCTCTCTTTAGAACGTGATTTTTAAAAAAGAATTTTTAGTTCAACCATAAAAGAAAAATTATGGGAATCTATTGCTGTGCAAGGAGCTATTGACATTTAAATATTCTCTGTATGTGTAATATAATTTAGAAGAGCATCACTTGTAACTTTTCAGGTAAGATTGAAAGCTAAAAATAAGGAAATGCAAGGGTGTGTTGGTACATACCCCTAATCTCAGCTACTCAGGAAGCTGAGGCAGGAGGATCAAATGTTCAGGACTGCCTGGGCAACTTAGACCCCATTTTAAAATTAAAAAAATAAATAAGGACTAAGGATGTAGCTCAGTGCTAGACAAACTCTGGATTCAATTTCTTATATCCCCCCCAAAATGTTCTGCATTTTAATGTAAGAAATCATTGCAAACAAATGAGACAAACAGAAATGAAACATGAATTATATTTTGTAAAATGGAAATATCTAAAAGGCCAAAAGAGAATTTCTCGAAATCATTTTTCCAGAGGATGATATCTGTTATTTGGTTTAAGGAACTATGACACTAAAATTGTTTCATTTAATTAATTTCTATCAAATGTCAGTATTTTAAAGCTAGATTTACTATCATATTTATTAGTTGTCTGCTACTGACTGATATTTTACGTTATATTACCTAATGGCTGCTGTCTTTTTGTACATAAATAGTGCCACCAATAACTTAAACAGGTTGTTGAATGTTAAACTAACAGAATGAAATCTAGAAGCAGATGATAATATTTAAGTAATTTATTATTAGTAAAATGTTTAAGAATCTAAGTTATTCTTTCTGATTTGTGCAGAACTATACTTAAGTCAAATACAATTTGTGGAAATATATTATTAGAGGTGATAAGATTTTTTTCTTTTGCTGTAGGAAAAGCTATGGAAATTAATTTTTCACTCACAAATAATATTCACTTGTCATCACTGATGCATCCATATTCTAATTTTACATTTTATTAATGCTTTGAAATCCATTTTCAATGGGGTTTTTACTATTTCAAATGTCAAATTTCCATTTTTCATATTATGATTTTAAAATGTGATATTATTTTACCATGTATTAGAGTAGATTCGTATGTCATTTCAGCAAAAAGTTAAATGAAGTTGTACTAAGTGATTTGTTTTATAGTGAGGTCTCTGTGTGTGTGTGTGTGTGTGTGTGTGTGTGTGTGTGTGTATTAGAGCATGCTATGTCTGTTGTTGTTGGTATTATAAAATGATACTTTCTTCCAAGAGCTAAAATAGGTAATGAAAAGTGTGATTAATGAATAATCTAATGTTTCTCCTCTAAGAGCCTAAAATATATTGACATGAATTTTTTTAGCCTGGCTTTCTGTATTGTTTGGTTTGGTTTAGGATTCCTAATAGAATAGGAGCATTTGAAATTATTTCATTTGTTTTTCTAGGTAGCTGTTTTTCCAGCATCTCAGTTGAGAAGTCAGCTAGTCTCTAGATCTTTACTCCTCTTCAATTGCTATTTGCCAACCAAGACTTGTACTTGGTGATATCTGTTGTACTGAGCTGGCATCCTCTTTCAACCATAACAAGAACATGCATTTTCAAATGTCAAACAGATTTGTGGATCAGTAAGTTTCTTCTGAAAGGTAAGCATCTGTTTATTCATAATATACATTTAGAAATTGAATGCTCTTAATATCTTTAACCATAGTAATTTGTTGTACAGATTTTTGTGTATGAAATATGTGCGTATTTGTACACTTCCACAAAATTTGGATTGCAGACTCGTAGGGAATAAGCCTCTCCCAGAATTGTTGCTCAGTTTCCTAAGTTGTTTCTTTCCACCTCCTACAGGGTCATCAGTTTGTTTGGTTCATTTAGCTTTCCACATTATTCTCCTTCTCGTTTAGCTGAATCTTAAGGTGGGGGGAGCTTAAGAAACATTCCCACCAGCAGTCTTCACACTTTTCATGGCTTAATCTTTTTGTATCAGTCTGCCTTCCCTGCCACCAATATTTTCATTTCCTTTGGACATTTACCAAATTTGACAAGAATAGTAAATCAGAATAAATGTAGGGCTGAAAGTATCTCAGGCAGTATTCACAATATTTTTTTACTATCCAACCCATAATAAATACAATTTTACATTCGTAATTCAGTTCTTACAGGCATAAATGAAGCTCAAACAAAATTTGAAGTAATTTTTATATTACCTAGGATTTACTTCACCCTATTGTATTCTTCTATATTTTTTGTAATACATAGTGGAACCAATAACTAAATGTGTTTTCCTATTCAAAAATATGTCAGTTTTATAATTTTAAAAATCCTGCCCTTTTGGGGTTTTTATATTGGGAGAACACAGGCACAAATCTCAGAATTTGAAAGGAGAATACAATCTCTGATAGAACCATGCCTTATGGTAAGGCATTTATTTCTGTATTCTCTTTTCATTAATTGGATGTGCATTCTGATGCCTTCAAGTCATTCTTGGTCTGAAGTGTTTTTAAGTCCTGTGTATCATCTTAAAGTAACCCAGATATTTCCCCCAAATAGTCTCTTCTAGTACTCATTCACATTTTATTCTCTTAATAAATTGCATTTTTTTCTGATTATAAAAGCAATAGTTTATATTAGAAAATTTGGTAAATATAGAAAAGCCTAAGAAAGTTATCCCTAATCCTAGCATGCAGAGGTGAACTGATGCACTATTTTGAAATAAAATCTATTATTTTTAATTTTCCTTGAGTTTAACAGAAGAAAATGAAATGAAGCTTAAATGGTTACCGAATCCCAAATAAATGCTTTTGTCTCCCCAAATCATAAATATCAGTTTCTAAGAGGCTTTGAAAGAGGATTATGGAAATTTTTTAAGTACTTTGCGAATAAGGAACTAGGAAAGGGTGAACTAAAAGCAGAATATGTTTTTATTTTAAGATAGTTTGTTCAGATTATATTTATGTACTATTAAATCAAGCTTTTAAAGTAGTCCCTAGCATTTAATATATTCACAATATTGTGCTATCTACTACCTTTATCTAATTCCAAACACTTAGATCATACCCGGTAAAATACTTATTAAGCAGTTTTTTTTTTTTCCATTCTGCTCTGCCTACTCCTGTGGCATCTTATCAGTCTGCATTCTGTCTCTATGGTTTATCTTTTCTGCATATTTCATATGAATGTAATCATATAATATGTGACCTTTGGTGTTTGGCCTCTTTCACTTAGCATAGTATTTTAAAGTTGTCACCCATGTTGTAGCATTTACTGGCACTTGAGTATTATTTAGCCAAGAAAAATAATTAATTGGATGTACATACCTCAACTTTTTTATCCAGTTCACTTGTTGACTATTGTGAATTAATGCTACTGTTAGGGTGTGTATATATATACCTGTTCTCAATTCTTTTGGGTATATACATAGGAGTGGAATTGCTTCATCATATTTTAATTCTATATTTAACTTTTCAAGGAACCACCTGACTGTTGTCCATGATGTCTACACTATTTTATATCCTCATTATCAATGTACAAGGGTTGCAGGTTTTCCATATCTTGTTATTTTCTTATTTTTTTGATTGTCAGAATATCTTTATGATAATGATAAATGAGTTTTAGCTAAGTACATTGTAGAGAAATGATTTTATTTTTATTTATTTCTTATATATAATTGTCATTTCTTACATAATTGTTTTTCTCATATAGCAGTTGTGTATTGATCCAAAATATTTTTTAATTCTATTTTTTTCTCCACAACTAGCTAACAAGTGGACATCCCTCCTGAATTAAAAATATTTTACTTCTGTCATTGGTTTAAAATTATACTACATTTTTGCTTTATATTCATACCATGTTTTGCCTTGAGTAATTATACATTTTTGCTTTATATTCATACCATGCTTTGTCTTGAATATAGTTTTTTGTTTGTTTTTACCAGACTTTTAAATCGCCATTCTTTTTATTTAATGCTCACAAGAGAGCTATACTACTATTTTTATTAATAGCATACCACAGTTGTCCTTTCAGGCTCCTAAATCACAAAATGACATTTTGTTAGGATTAGCTATACTCGTTATGAAGCAATCTCTCACTTAATCCAAACCATCTATTTTAAAATGAATGAGAGCTTCCTTAGTCATTCACTGATGTCATTCTGAGATTTCTTTTCATTGTATTACTGAAATACAATGTTAGTTCTATTTTTTCTTTTATCCCATTGCCATCCTCATTTTTAGATTCCCTTAAATAAAATTTCAGAAAGGTTAAATGGAAGATAAATTTTCTGAGTTGTGCATATTAGAAAATGTTCTTGTTTTTTCTCAGTTGATTGATAGTTGAGTATTTCTAAATATAAAATAATTTTCCTCAGTACTTTGAAGACTTTACTCTCCGAACTTTATCACTTCCCTATTTCCTAATGAGAAATTTGAAAACAGTCTGTTTTTTTTCTTTTTTCTTTTAAAGAGAGAGGAACAGAGAGAAAAAGAAAATTAATTTTAGTTTTTCATGTGACTTTGGTTGCTCTGACATTTTGTTGTATACCTGGTGCTGGGGTTCGATCTCATGTCCTTGTGCGTGCCAGGCAAGCGTCTTAACCACTGAGTCACCACTCCAGCCATCATATTGAGATGTGGCTGTGTCTATTTTATATTCTTCTAAGTAAAATATATTCATCAAATATTTCTATTTGTCATAGAAATTTGAAGTTTTACTTTAGATTATTTTCACTTTAGGAATCCTTCGTAATCTGTGAACAGCTGACCCATTAATAATGTATGTAATTTGCAATGATTTGAAAGTTAAATCACTAACATGCTTATTGAGACAAAATAAGGTTTCAGTTACTAGAAATATGTGTCCAAAGTTTTGTAAATGATATGAAAAACTTTTTTTTTCTTAAGAGTTGTAATGCGCTTAGTATGCTAGTGAACATGGGTTGCAGATATTTTGAAAGTCTAAATTATTTGAATATGTTTGAAACATCAGCTCTTCAGTATTTCTGTTCAAAACATTACATATTTTTGGACCATTCATAGTAAAGTCTTAGAAGTTTGGAGTTTCATATTTTCAGTCTTATCAGCCTTACATATGTTAGTAATATTGGAACTAAATAGTTTTACCCAGATTCCACTTAGCTTTAGCTGTTCAATCTAAAATTTCTTAAAATAAGTAGCCATTTCATATGTGAAATAGCTACTGAACACATTTTCTCATTTAAAAGTGTATATTTTAATTTTAAATGGAACGGACGAATTTAATATACTTGTATAGCTAGGGGAGGTTATCTGGTCATATTTAATAGTATATAATTTGATATGATTAGGACAAGGATCTTTTATAAGTTTAAAAAATGTCCCTACTACTTATTAAAATGCATTATATCTTATGTGTTAATGTAATTTCCCACTGAAGTCACTGAATAAAGAGAATTGTGTACTAGTAGAATTCTAAAACTTTGACATTATTTTAATCTGATAACAAATGGGTTTAAGTTCATGTTCTTTCTGTTGTTGGCAACAAATCTAAACCTGTATATTTTGGATTTATGAGGATAAGTCCTGCTTTGGCAATCTTGTAGATCCTCAAGAGAATAGTTAAACAGTGATTAATCATTGTTTCTTCACTGAGTGTGCAGAAAAGAATGGAAAAGCTGCATTTCACACTTCTGAAGCAATTAATCCCCATGATCTTAGCCAGGTTTGTCTTGTAGATAAGTCGGGATACAAAACGGTACCTAATTTATCAATGTATGCATGCCATAAAGTATAAAACACACAATTTATTTCATATCATTTATAGTCAAGTGTAAAAAAAGAGTGACTTTGCCATATCCAAGAGTGTTTCCTACATTACCTTCATATAAACTAAGTACCAGAGATTACAATGGGATTCCTGTTTATTGTGCACATCTGGTGCAGTCACTATGCATTTTCTCATTCACTTGCTGGCATTTTTAGTGATTGTGGCATAAATCACCTTGCTAATCAGAAACATAAGTGACGGGAAGTCATCTCCTTTCTTTGAACAATGGGAAAAAACATATGGCTTCTTAGACAGTACTTTGCTGTTACACTATTTATGTGGCATTATATTCTGTATTTAGAATTTCATATTAATTACAGTATTTTGTTTTAAGGCATTGAACACCTAGAGTTTGTGGTCAAAATATTTATTTTATACTATTTGCATAAAAGTTAGATTTACAGGTCTTTTAAATCTACTTTGGGAAGAGTTTTTGATGATGATTGAAAGTTTATATATTTTAAAATGTATGAATGTTTTAATCTAGGTGCACAGAGTAATTGCAGGTTAGTTTTTATTCCTATTTCAAAACACTGTGCAGATCAGAAAAAAAATTTATTGTCCTTAACGTGTTAAAATGTAATTGACAGTAGTTTGTTTTTCTAGAAAAGTAGCATTATTTCAAGAGGAATTGTGTTTTTAATGAATTCTTGTTTCTTATTGGTAACTATTTCTACATATACTACAACTAAAAATAAAGCCTTGTAAAACTTAAGAAATGTGTACATGCAGACTTTAAGATTACTCTCAGTGAAGTTTTTTTTTTTTTTTTTAACTTTTTTTAGACTGTTTGCTATAGGTTTGGGTTTGTTTATTCCTGTACAGTCAATAGTTACTTAATTCCCAAAAGGTAGTAAATACAATGGCCCTTTATCATTGTTTGACTTTTTAATAATTACCTGCTTTTCCCTTATTTATTTTAAAAGTGTAAATTTCAAGTGAAACTTTATTTTTTCAAAGAAATTCATCTTTCAGGTTTGTATTTTCCTACGTTATGCAAGAATATAATCAGGCAGACTTTTAAAATAATATATCAAAACTTACTGTTAAACTATGTTGTATTCCATTTGAAGTAGCCCCCTTGGGATGAACACATAATCCTTCAATTAAAGTATTTTAGAATGCCTCTTTTTGAATTTTGTTCAGTGGAATTGATGTGTAGCTGTTCAAAATAATAATGTGAATGGAGGTAACTTTTATTGTGAGTGTATATATATATGTTATCATTTTGGAAAAAATCAGTCTTATTGCAGCCTATGTATACCTCCTGGATAATTGGGCACTGAAAATAGAACTAGTTTTGAAAAAGTGCCCAAGTTTTAAATGGTCATATTTATCCATTTTGTTTTTTAAATCTTTTATGATATTGTTTTAAAGACCACCTGCAATAGGAGTCTACAAATTAAATAAAAAGCAACAAAAGGAGAAGGGCCCTTTTTTTCCCACTTGTCATCATTGCTTGTTTTAAAATTACCACTATTCTCTATTAAGGTATGGTGTGCTATTTTTAAAAAGTATAGGTATCACTGAATTGACAACTGAATTGATAACTTTCTTTCAGTGCTTAAAATTAACTGAAATCTATGCCACAGTGCTCATTTCTTGATTGTTTTTATTTCCTTTTGTTGTTAAAGTCTCTGTGAATCCCCCCCTTTTTAAGATTGGAGGTGTATTTCTTACATATGTCAGCTTAAAAGTATTCCAATTTTAAATATGAGTTTCTTTTTTTCTTCATGAAAATATAAGAATTTCAGGAAAACAGTGTTAAAATCCAAGGAAAACGCAATTGAAGGAACAACAAAGTATCAAAATGGGAAAATGAAGAGTTCTGTTTTTCATAATTGAATATTTTGAAATTTGTTAGTTATGGTACTTTGAGGAAAAATTTGTCATTAATATGCTGGAAAAATATATTAGCCTAAGAAGTATGAATGTGTAACAACAAATCCCATCAATGTGTACAATTATAATGCACCAAAAATGTGGTAAAATATTAAAGCATTTGCTTATTTTATAAAGCCATGAATTTAATTACTAAATGTGTATTCATTAATTGCAATTGAAAGTGATTGATGTTGATATTTATTGCTCATTTTGTTTAAAATTTGTTTTCAGAGAATTTGATTTTTTTACTTGTATTCCATTCCTTGTTTACAGTTACATTTTGTTGGTACACATTACTTTCTCTAGTAGATTCAGAATTATGTTCTCAAGTCAAAAAGAATGAACCCTCCAGTTATAGGAATGAACCTTATGATAGCTCACAGACAGGCAGATTATTATTGCCTGCTGTCTGTCTTTCCAGCTATCCTTGTGCCACTCCTCCCCTCTTGTGTTTGCCTGGAAGCAGCTTTTAGAATACTGAGAAAGGTAATATGCCTACCAGGGCTGTACCTAGAGTGCCATCCACTGCCTGAAGTGCTATGATGTATGTGGTATGACACCGTTGGTTTAAGCATGAAGAAATTCAGATAAAAATGTTAATTTGTGAAGTATTTCCAAGAAAGGGAGACTTCTATTAGAATGAAAGCTGCTTTGTGTGGCATATGTAATTCAGAAATTTTAAAGTAATAATGTAATAGAGTATATTAAGTTTGAGAAATGTGTAGCAAAAAGGGCATCTCACATTTAGATATTTCTGGGTTTTGTTTTCATGTTTAAGCTGTTTTGGGATGGCATGTTCCCAGTGTGATCCTTGCTGGTGTTTGCTATGGGATTCAGAAAAATCTGGGATATGGATACGAGCTGAGTTGACCTGCAAATAGTCTTTGATGCATGAGAACAGAAGTGAACTTTTTCCTAAGAAGAATAATATATAAAGACCTAAAACTAGTGTAGTAGTTTGCTTTCCATTGCTAAACAAAATTCCTGAGGCTTGTTCATGATTCTGGCAGCTGGAAAGTCCAAAAAGCATGGTTGCAGTATCTTGGCAAGAACCCCCCTGGCTGCATCATAACGGCTGAGAAACACAAGTGGGACTGGCTACATGCAGAAGGGGCCAAATATGTGGGGTAGCCTTGCTTGCACACCTGTATTCCCAGTTACACAGGAGGCTGAGGCAGGAGGATTCCAAGTTCAAAGCCAGTCTCAGCAACTTAGCAAGGCCCTAAGCAACTTAGTGAAACCCTGTCTCAAAATAAAAAGTAAAAAGGGCTGAGGATGTGGCTCAGTAGTTTAGAGCTCCTGGTTTAAATCCCTGGTACCAAAACAAACAAAAAAAACCATTTCTCAAGAACTCTCTTGCTCTGAGGAACAAGCCTTAAGTCTTAATTTCTTCCAAGGTAGTGTCCCCGTGACCTAATTACCTTGCACTGTGAAGTGCTTCTTGAAGTTTCCACTAGCTGAATGCTGCCAGGTGGGGACTAAGCTTCCAGCACATGAAAACTTTGGGGGAATCTCTCAGACTATACTTGGTAATATAGTTTTGGTTGTTAAAAGAACTGCATTGCTGAAGGCATCCTGGGTTCTTTTTGTTTTCTGATCCAGACTTGGTTTAGCCTTGTGTCAGAAACCTACGGAGGGAGATAGATGGATGGGTTGTAAGAAAAAAAACAGCAGAAGAATTGGTGCTTGGGGACAAACATCATGGCTCTTGTATGCTGTGAGAGGCTAGGGAAAAGGCATTCTATTTTCTTCACCAGTTTATTGAGTAACTGACACTTTGCAGATTCCACTTGCCAACAGTGTTATGAAAGATGTGGTCACCATGGTTCACAGCAGACCTACTTTAACAAAGCAGCAGTTAGAGTAGAGGGAAGTGGGCCTCAGTAGCAGTGAGAGTACTGAAGAAGCTGCATTGGTGCCCTGTAGGTGACTGTAGCCACATCAACAGTACAGAACACGAAGGAACAGATTCCTGATTGGGGAGAACCAATGAGGCTTGCCCAGACTTATGTTGGAGGCAGTGGAATCAGCAGATGTAAAATACCACATAGTCAAAAAGAGGGGGTGAAGTGATACATTTGTTATGGTAGGCATTAAGGTTTGGATCTGGAGTGTCTCTAAAAGTCTCATTTGTGGCGGGCTTGGTCTCCAGTCCAGTAGTGTTTAGAGATGAAGCTTTTGGAAGTGATTTGATCTTGAGGACTCTGACCTCATCAGTGGATTAATCTATTCGTAGCTGAATGGACTATTGGGAGGTAGAAGAGGCTGTAGAAATGGGATGTAGTTGAAGGGAGTGGGCCCTTGGGAGCATAGCCGTGGGGACTATATCTTGACTCCAGCCCTTCCTCCTTGCTGCTTTTGCCTACTGAGAGGAGAACAGCTTTCCTCTGCCATGCCCCTCACCTATGACATTCTAACTCTGCCTCACCTCAGTTCCAAAGTAATGGAGCTAGCCAGCTATAGGCTAAAATCTCTGAACATGAGCCAAAATAAGACTTTCCTCCTTTGAATTGTTTTTCTCAGCTTTTTGTTGCAGCATCACAAAGCTGACTGTTACAGTAGGTAAGTGTTAGCTGACTAGCCTTGTTTTAAACATGTGTGCTGTAATTAAGGATAATTCCCAGTAATATTGTGTGAGGACAGCTTGTACAGGTCTGACATTCTGTTTCAGGGTGAAGGTGAGAAACAGGAAGCATGAGTTATATTTGTTTTGTTAAATAATAAATTTATTGATATGCTAAATTCTCTTTTTTGAAGCTTCTTTCTTCAAAGCACTGTTTGCTTTTTATCCACCATGGCAAATGGTGTTCTAGTTGCTGGATCAACAAAGTAGATTCTTTCTCTAAGGGGAGAGGTTAAAAGATTAAGCAATTAAAAAGTTGACATCTCATGTGAAGAATAGTGTGACAAAACTATGCAGGACAAAACAGTTGACCCCAGAAGAAGGGTTCTTAAACCAACTTGGGCAGGAAAACTTCTTAGAGAAGGTATAGGCTTAGTATGTTTGAAGAAGGTTGAAGAAAAGACAGTGCATATAAGCCTAAAAGTGACTATAAACCCAAAGTGTATTTGAGGAACTGTAAATTGATGGATTGGCACATTGAGAAATATTGAAACCTGAGATTACTTCTGAAGAGTTATACGGATTATACTGAGTCTATACTCTTCTTTTCCCCAGGAGGAAAAAGGAGAAGAGGAAGGGAAATGGATTGCATTGAAAGTTTCTCACAGTACAGTGCTAGGCATTGTGACCTATTAAAAGAATTTAAACCAAGGAGAGTTGTGATCAGATTTGGATGTTAGAAAGCAGTTAAGTGACCTTTAGTCATCTGCATTGGATAACTCAAGAGCCCAGGTTCTAGATAGGACATGATTCCAGATTAGGAAAGAAATTGAGACAGTGAATTAAGTTAGGATCAGAGTAAGGAAAAAGGAACTAATTTAGGAGGTAGATTTGACCAGATCTAGTAGTTGATTGCATGTAAGAAGGTCAAGAAGGAAATATAGGTATTAGACTCAAGTGACTCCATTCATTGGATGGAGAATACAAGAGAAACAGATTGAAAGGGAAGAGAATGACTTCTATTTAGGTATTTTATTGATTGAAAACTTTCAGGAGAAGGTTGAATACATGGATCTCTCAAACCCAGGAGATCAGTTAGAGATGTATGTATGCTTAGAATCATTAATACCAATATTGGCATGAACTTATTTTATTTGCTTTGCATTTTTAAGCATTACATCAGGCATTGGCAAAACAAAGGTAAATAAATTTTTTGACAGGTATAAATCAGCCTACCCAGGATTATATATAGATGAGAAGTCCTTGAACCAAAGTGACTACTATCAAGCAATGTAATGAGAAAAGAGGAAGTTGTTGAGGAGTGGGGAGAAACAGTGATGGTGTGACTGAAGACAAAGCAAGAGAAAAGGCTAATGTGTTAAAGAGAGTGGTCATCAATGGTAGTGCTGGAAACAACTCATGAGTTTGACATTCCTATTGTGCTTAAATAAGCATTTGGAATGGGGTGGTGTAAAATGTAAGTCAGCTGAAAGTGTAGTTGGTATATAAACAGGAGATGAAGCATTATAGATGACCATTGAAAGGTATTATCTTACTATTATTTGTTAAGAGGTGGCTGTTGGAGGACGATGCAAGGCTAAAGGAGGTTTGTTGTTCTTAATTTAGCAGAGACTTAAAATTTGATGAAAAAGGGAACTGGAGAGGTGGCTCCTGGTACAGTGCTTGACCTGATGTGCACAAGATTCTGGGTTCAATCCCAGCATTATTTACACAAATAAATAAAGGGAAAAGAAAAACCAGATGAAAAAAAAAATTTTCTGCCCCTCTCTGTCTCTCTCTTTTGCACATGCTCTGCTGTCTCTTAAAAAAAGAGGTGATGAAAAAGGGCCAGGAGGGAGAAGAGTTGTGATATAGTAGAGAGAAACAGTTAAAACAGTTAAATTTGGAGTAAGGTCTATGAAACAGTATAACAGATTTGGCTTAAGACTGGTGAAGGAATGAGTTTCAACAGGAGGAGGGCTAATTATTATCTTTTTATTTTTTTTTATATTTTCTGTGTATAGTCAGTATAAATAGACACAATTTAATTTTCTTTTTCAAGTGTTCTCTTCCAAAATTATAAAGTATCTTGATTTAAAATATAATCTAATAGTCATACATATTTTTTGAACAACCGTACAAGATTTTAACAAAATACTATAAGATGTGTATATATTCTGGATATTGCAATTACCCCCAGGAGTGCCCCCCCACAATTACCCTCCCTTATCCCACCCTTCCCCTTCCCACTATATCTCTAAAAAAAGAGCTAAATAGAGACTTCTCACCAGAGGACATTGATCAAGCCAATGAATACATGAGAAAGTGCTCTGAATCTCTAGTAATCAGAGAAATGCAAATGAAAACCACATTAAGATACCACCTTACGCCAGTCAGAATGGCAAAGATGAAGAAAATAAACAATAATAGATGCTGGAGGGGTTGTGGAGAGATAGGCACACTAACACACTGTTGGTGGAGCTGCAGACTGGTACAGCCCCTCTGGAAAGCAGTGTGGAGAATCCTCAAAAAACTAG